>QXVZ01023251.1:0-26758 GCA_008931825.1 Phallusia fumigata | reverse complement strand
GCACTTAAAATACACGAGGTAAAACTACAATGGTTCTTCTTCACGCGGCCCGAGCTTGTTGTCTCATTAACAGAGAAATTGTGACGTAGACAATCAAACTTCCGCTTGCCAACACGAATATCGAAGTCACGCCGTCACCGAATTTCCTTTGCGACGTCACGTCGGCGGAAAAGAGACGCCCCTTTCCCCTCAACCGCTCACTGGGATCTGAAACAACAGTTCGTGCAGGTGAACGATATGTTACATTTTGTCCTATACTGCCTTTGGCATGGAAAACTATCGAAACCTACTATAATTAATAGAAATCCCCTTTTTCACAGACAGACAAAAGTTNTACTGTAAAAAATAGGTTTGTACACAACTGACAACCTTATCTAGAAAGGAAATGAGCCCGGACCCAGTTCCCTAGATTAGTAGGGAAATCTGGTATTTGTCATCATCAGCAATCAATCATGTCTTGGCCCATTAAAATCAGTGCGACAGTAATTGTCTAGTTGTAACTTGCGTGTTGCATCTGCGTTTTACGTCAAACTGCTGACGCAACGCAAGCAATTGCGTCACCTATCTCCTGCTCCACCTCAAACGACAGAAACCACATGCAGTTCGTTGTTAGAAACTTATTTGCGGGATTTTATGCAAAAGAATACAGCAGGCAGCACTTAAAATACACGAGGTAAAACTACAATGGTTCTTCTTCACGCGGCCCGAGCTTGTTGTCTCATTAACAGAGAAAATGTGACGTAGACAATCAAACTTCCGCTTGCCAACACGAATATCGAAGTCACGCCGTCACCGAATTTCCTTTGCGACGTCACGTCGGCGGAAAAGAGACGCCCCTTTCCCCTCAACCGCTCACTGGGATCTGAAACAACAGTTCGTGCAGGTAAAGGATATGTCACTTTTCGTCCTATATTGCCTTTGGCATGGAAAACTATCGAAACCTACTACAATAAATAGAAATCCCCTTTTTCACAGACAAAAGTTTGGACCAACAACGCCAAAGTTTCATGTTGTTATGGGTTGTATACCACGTTTGGTCGTTCACTTTTAGGTATTTATTTGTAAGTCGAATAAATGGCATAAGGATTATGGTGAGTCTACTTAATGTTCGTTATTGGCACATCTGTTTACGTGGTTTCAGAAAGTCAGAAATCGGGAAATACGATGATAAAGCATTTGTGTGTAAAACATTTTCCAACGCTGTTGTCATCATCAGGAATGTCGAAACGTAGAAAGTGTTTTTCACACCAGTTTATCGCTTTTATTGACACTATTAAAACCGTGAATTGTGTACCTAAGAAAGTTTTCTGTTCTTTTTTGTACCATGAAACATATTAAAACAGACCATTTTCACATTGAACTCATTTTCATAAAATTACCAGAAATAGGAGACAGTGGTCAAAAGATGACCCCAAAGCAAACTTACACGACGCGCGAGGAGTGACGACAGTGATTCGTTTAGACACAGTCACGTGATATGAGTCATGTGACGTAGTGTCTTCGTCTTGGTCTTGGTCGTTCTTCAAGCGGCGGTTGTCCTTCTGTGTGAAACAATTATAGAAAGTTAAAATTAAAGTCATCCTGGCGAATTGACGCAGGATTATACCCCAAAAAAGCATCAAGGATAAAAAAAGCGTTATGTCCTTTAATTTAAACCGGTTCGAAAAAGAAAGCCCACACAACAGTTTAAAATTTAATCAACTACCTAAAATTATATAGTTTCATGACTTGAATGTAAGTTAAACCTGCTACCTAATCATTCTGAATAATTATACCACACAACATTTCGATTTCCAAGACGTCATAATGCACGTGAGGTTGACGCGTGATTCACAAATGCCAGTTCACACCGGCGCAGAGGGGTAACGACACCCTCAAAGCACACGTCACTGTGCGTGTTTTGACCTCCAGTTACCCTTAAAAGACTTTTGGGACGCTTTGGCTGACGTTGGTGCCGTCAGGTCAAGACCGTCTCAAGCTTATAATAATGATAGCTTCCCGATGTTTGACGATTTGACAGTGAACAGTGCAAACATTATCTACAGCAATTGAATTGCTTTGATAAACACTAGCAGCTTGATCTTTGTTTTGTTTTTGTTGGGTTCCTCACCTTGCCGCTTTCGACTGTTTTTGGTTGTGGGCGAAATAAACAACAAACAGATCATGGAGACACTAAGTTAAAAATGACCCCCAGTTGGCCTTACTGTTTTATTAGATTTTTACAAATTTCGCGTTATTGTAAGAAATACAATCTCAAAAGTAATTTTTTGAAACCTGTTTTACACAACTGGGCTTAGGCATTTCATTCGATCTGTTTGTATGATAAACATGCACGAAAAGCAGTGGCACAGGCGGCCATGAGTCAACACCACCTCTAAAAAGGTTTTGAACTAACCACTCAGTATTTTGACAAACCTTCATTATCGCAACACTTCTCTTCCTCCTGCTTCCGCTAGACGGTGCTGTGGAGTTACCGAGGGTGAGCGACTGCAAAAGTTCCTCGAACATATTTGTTTGACCCTCAGTCAGGCCCTCGGTGCTGCCATCTGGCGGTGACGTGGTAGTAGAACCATCTCGACAGGAAGGGACGCACTCTTCAAAACCGGTATCGCACACATGGGCCCTGGTGAGGAAACACAAAGTTATTTAATGTTAAAAATGGGTGTGTAGGAGGCGTGGCAACCCTGGCAATTTTTTATTTGAATGTTTATTTGAAAATGTTATCCTTTTGAATCAGATACACTTGGGGTGCACTGCGTTACAAAACCAGAAGAAAGAACAAAAAAGAGGTAAAAAATCGAAAACTAATTTGCGTCTTAATATATAATCTAGGCCGCTTGGTAAAAATATGTTTGGTCTTACTTGCACATTATAAATATGTCGTCTGTTTCAGACTGTAAAGCCCACTCGAAAACTCGAAAGCCCCATCGGCCGCTCGTTGAAACTCCGTTCTCTAAAATCGTCGTAAAAGCTGGATTCGTCGAACACCTGTATGACGTCATAATGATAAGATGCGCGACTAATTTCCTTAATATTTTTTTAGCTCAATTAGCCCTTTCTTTATCTGTAACCAACAATAGCAGGACGGTACTTTATATATTGAGTTACTGGTTAAAAAGGATGTACCTCTACCGCAAAGGACTAACATACTGTACCTTACTGCAACCCTTGCCGACAAAGTCTTCAAAGTCAAATACTTTATTCACAAAATTCATTGTAAAACTTAACACGACTTTACCCGAATCAATTCACCACCATAAATGTAATTGTATTCACCTGTCTAATATAAAGTCATATATGGGTGTCCGCTTATCTGTTGTGTCTGTTGCGTAACAATGGTCGAGAACAATCACTTCGTTCTGTTGATCGACAATCGAAATTGCCACCATGTCAACAGAAACATACAAGATTTCACCTGAAAACAAATGATAAATTGAATAACTTCAGCAAAAACTAAGAAAACAACCTGAGTTTATTTAATAAGCTTGGGGAAAAAATCCCAAAATAGACTTGGGATAATTCTGGAAATTTCTGTAGGTACGCTTCTGGTTCTAAAGCAAGGTTGGAAGTACGGTACGGTACGCAGAAAAATCATCAAATGGCACGGTAGGTTCTTCGTAACGAGGTACGTGGTACGCGCAACTCAATACGTAACGCACTGTACTGCCACCCTTGTTCTAAAGTCGAGAGTTTGGGGAAAATCAACGATTTGGCAAACTGGTAAAACAATTAATTACACACCACAAAATATTATGTTTGGGTTTTTGGAAACTCGTTTTATTTATGCTAACATTAACAACTTGATCGCTGAATGGCAAAAAAACATGGCATTCAATATCAATTACCAAAAACCATTATGATGTTACAAACCCTCTGCTATCCTTGTAGGGCCAGTGAGAAGCTGTGACGGCAGAAAATCTTTATCTCTGTACAAAGTCATGTCGACAGTGAATGTGCTGAAGCCTGTTCTCGATGCCAAAGTTCTGCAAAGAACACATTTTTGGATAACTGGTTAACTTGGACAAATACCAAAGCCTGATTTTAGCCAGTTAATTTGATCGAATTTATTAGTTTTTAGAATTATGCTATCCGATTAAACCTGTAAATTGATTTGTAAGCGTTTTAAAGCGTTTATTACGTTTTTTGTTCGCATATTACGGTCGCAGAATAGCGAATGCTAACATTTGAATCTTGTATTCAGAAATTTCGCGATCGATTTAGCCGAATTTTAAACAATACCCCAAGGCGTTAACATTTTTGCCAATTGTAAACAGCTTTTTGCACTTATTTTGTCGATTACTTTGACAGCGAGTCAGATAGGACGATCAAATGCAAATAAATTAAAAGATTGCATGCAAATATTGCAACAATATCTTAAGTGCTTTTCCACTTCATAGTAACGTTATTCGTGATAAGTGTAGTACTCCTTTTGAGATAGACCAGGATTGCAAAGTTTTAAATATTACTTTTTATCCATTCGTGTCTTGTAGGGGAGGAATGAAAAGTTCCAAAATAGGCAAAGGGGAAATGCAAAAGGTTGGGAACCACTGGCTTACAGCCTCTGAGGACTCAAAGAGGCCGTGTCCAGAAAGAAATAGAATGTTTTCTAATAAACAAACCTTGTGATGGGATTGATGCCAAAACCAAGGCCAGTCGTCATGTTCAGCTGCTTGTTGTAAACACACTTCAAATCGAGAAGGATGACCGTCGATGACGTCACACCGTGCGTTTGCCGCCACATCACCTTGTTACGTATTGCGTACTCCTNTACGACGTATTGCGTACTCCTCTCCGGTGACCTAACAATGACAGGTGATGACGTCATAGTTACGGGATCAAATACTAACAACATCCCTAAGTGTAATTTATGAAGTGAAATTAATAAATTTCGTTTTTGCGAAATCATTTAGTCTTGCTTTCAAATGAAATTTTTTTCTTTTTTGTGAAAAAAGACACAAAAACTCCTAAAAATACGGCTGCCTAGATGGCCGAGTGGTTACCGCGACTGTCTTGTGCTTGCAAGACTGTGGGTATTAATCTTTTCTCGGTTGTTCGTGTTTCCCTGAGCAAAATACCTAAGAGTCATTGCTCCAAGCCAGTGATCGGATTGAACCAAATTGAAGTCACCAACTTAAAAAGTACGGAAAAAATTAAACATGAAACGATCCAACGGAGCTTCAATGAGACAGGTAGCTTGACAGTGCACTCGTTGCGAGCATAACGTACTCAGGCGTTGTTCCACACAACGAGGACAAAAATTGAGCAAACAAATATTTTCATACAGCGCCCACTTACGTTAATTGTTGACCCGCAGCTGCGGTCAATAGGTGGCGGTATTGAAAGCACGTATTGTGTTTTGTCCTGGCTGACTTGAGCGTAACATAAGGACGACTCGTATCCCTGGAAGTGGATCAACTTCACATCGTCCACTAGCCCCTCGTCCGGAATAATTCGTCGGTCGAATGCGATTGTAATCGAGTCATTACCGCATGAGAGCGACGGACGACCTACGCAAAAATCGGATAAGATAAAAAAGCTTTCACGATAATTCCTTTGTGATTTAAACTATAACATTTAAGAAATTAAAAAATAACTAGCAATTCAAGCTGTAAGCTGTAAATTACATCAATATCATTTAAAAGGTTTTTGAAAGATATATTTAGAAGTTTTTGATATTAAACGTTTAGCAGAAAACGTAATAACTCCAATATTTCTTTACCAGGAAACAAATGCTTTGACATTGCAAAACTGATATTAGCCTTTGTTGGTAATTTATCGACAATTTTTCTTTTCTTCAAATTACTTGTGAGCTTAAGATAGTACTAAACAGTTATTTATCTTAGACGGATTAATTCAATTATCAACCTACTTTCAATTTATTTGTAACTTACTGAAATCACAGTGACGCCCGACAAAGTTTTGGTTGCACGAACATCGATATCCCCTCGCCAGATTTCCATCGGGGGTGCACGACCCCCCGTTCTTACACGGATTGACGTCACACGGGCAGGTTTCGAGGGTGCATGACTAAAAAAGTTTTTGCTTTTTATGAGCATGAAACCAGTGTTTTCGTGGCCAAGAGACGTAATTGTATTTTGTTAAAACTAAAAAAAATTATAAATTATTAAGCAATTTTTTAAAAAGCATAACTGCCAGAGAACTTTTATACAGTGAATACATTTTGTTGCAAACGTTTCGACAATCGCTGTTGTCATCATCAGTCCAACTTGTTTCAAGCACGATTTTGTGCTTCACGTCATTGTCCACTAATGATGACATCACGACAGCGATTGTAAAAACGTTTGGAAACAAATTCATTCAATACATACAAGTTCTCTGGTAGTTATGTATTTAATCACGCTACACTTCAAGTCCGTATCTTGTGTTCCTGAGTTTTTTTTAATTTAAAATTATCAAACTGGTCGAATAAGAAATAATTGAAATACGACCCCAAAACTTAAGTTCATGAAGACTTACTTCCACTAAGCTGTCTGGTCCAGGACACAACAATGATCCAGTCAAACCGCCCGTACACACACGACTCCGAATTCGAGTTCCGTTTCGACACGACTTGGAGCAAATCGTCCATGGACTCCATGTGGTCCATCCGATCAAGCCTGAATACGAGTGAACTCGATAATTAGAATGAGTCGCTGAGAATCAATGTTTTATAGCAGAGGTTCTGAAACGGGAGGGAGTTTACCACCAGGGGGAAGATTTGTAAGGGGGGAATTTTTTATTAATTCCTAGAGTCTAACCTTCTTAATGTACTGATTTAAAAATGTTATTTACGAAATAAATTTCTGGTGGCAAGATTTTAGTCGCGAATATCGGTTAAAAAATTCCATGGAATAAAAAGGTACCAACGTTGACTACTCAACCCTCGTTAAAGGGAAACAAAGACATGAAGAACGAAACTGAAGGTAAATTGAAACAATTATTTAAAATAAAACGTACAAAAATTATATGGTTTCACATTTGCTTCATAATACGAATTACCCTGGCATAAGGTTGTCTATTTCCTAGTTTATTTGCCATTTGGTTTCAAAAATGAGTTCAAGTTATTACCTGTTGTGAGGTAGTTGGTGGCACGAAAGCATGCCTGCTTGTGGTCAGCTGACGTGGTGACGTCACTTCCGTTCGCGTAGGGGTCGTAACAACATCCGAATCTTTGACATTGCTCTCTGAGGAACACAAACTTTAACATACCGTTTTGCGAAACAATTTGAAAAAAACACACAAACTTTTTTGTGATATTCACGTGTTTTTTTGTTGAAAAAAAGGCAAAAAATTAATTAGTTGAGGAAAAGTAAAGGTTAGAGCGGGTGTGGGATAAACCTTAGTTTAACCGGTAAAAACTTTTCCCGGGTGCTCAAAAAAATACCGAAAAAAACATGTAAAAATTCTTGACGAACGTGTTTAGTGTTTCTGCACATTTGATGACAAAAACAGGCAGGTGGCGATGTATGCATGTTTGTTTTCTTACCGGGTAATAAACTCTTGGGTGCCGCATGGTTTTCTGTCCTTTGGCTGCACCATGATGCAAGATCGATAAATCGGGGTATTTCCCGCTACATTGAACCCTTGAGGTCCCTCGATGCCCGCTTAGGAAAACATGTAACAAATTCAATTAATTAGATTCCGACAGAAACTTTGAAACGCCAGCATTCCGAGTGGCACAAGGCTGTGGATACAAACTGTGTAGCACATGGCCCACCAAAGTTGGGATTAGACTTTTATGTTGAAGCAACTTGCGGCTTCACGCAAAAGTTGTGAAGCATCTACCGTGAGGTTACAAGACACACAAGAAATTGCTTTGTATCTTCGTTTTAAAATTTAATTTTTCTTGAAGTTACAGTGCAATTGTCACCGAACAAACGTTTTTAAAAACAAGAAATTTTTGTCTTGGGGAAATTGAACGTTACAACAGTTGGTCAATTCTCTTACGCAAGCATTTATGATGTTTGTAATCTTGTAATCTCATCATACAAACTATTATTTTCGGAAGGTGGTGTTGTTACTTACATTTTACATTAAGGTGTGCCCCCAAATTCAACAGTGTGTAAGTGTGACGTGAATGAAAAAGGAACGGATCACTGAAATAGCTGTTATCAGCAAGAGGGTCAGAAAAGCTGACACAGGTGTCTGTAACATTCTATGAGGCTACGTAAATAGCATGTCAACTTAAACTTACCGTATACGTCGGACAGAGTTCTCGGACACTTCTTGGCATAATTACAGTTCCTTTTTTGGTACCGGTTGCCGGAGCAGGTCGCCCCCCTCAATGAGGGCAAGCATTGCCGGAACCTACTTTGCTGCCCAACGCTGCCACAAGGTGGCGAGCACTTGCTCCAGGCAGACCATTGCATCCAGTTGTTCGGGCGGGAACGATCTACAACAACCACGTTTTCAGTTAGAAGATACAAATCATTACTTGCGTGTAAAACTAATTCTGTCGAAACAATGTATTGCGCATAACTACTGGTTTGTATATTCGCATTGAGACTATTTAAAACCGTAAATTGTGTACCTAAAACACATTTAAAACGCATTTAAAACGCTACACATGGATCTGTTCATAACTAACATGTTTCAAGATCCTTTCAAGAACTATGTGGCCCAGTATAATTTATACAAGAGTTAAAACACATTTGTTTCGAAAATAAAAATACATTTGCAAGCATACTTTCAAGGCTGGAAATAATCAACAACACCACGCTGACTAGCTAATACAGAATACGCAGTATCCCTGTAGATCTGATCCATGTTGAATTTTCTCCAAATAACATACACGTGCACACATATTTTTTTCAAGATTCTTCACTTAAGCGATTAAAATTTGGGTATGTGTCATGTTAAATTTTGTTACCTCACGTTCGAAAATATTAAAAAAAGAACTCTTTTTTACATAGCTTTGAGTTATTATAATAGTCTATTTCGTAAACCAAACTTTGTTGAAATTATATGCCAACAATCATCCCACACAAGTCCACAAAAATTCGCAGACTTACATGTGTGGCATACCCTCCTATAGTACTTTCGTGTTCGGTCTAGACCGGTAGCAAGTCGGTATGAGCAATCCCCGGTGCACTGGCGCCTCCAAGTGATGGTTTTTGTCGTGTAAACCAAGTTTGAGCCAGATGCGAGCGCGTATATGCGGTTCATGAGTTTGGTGGCTGATACAACACCCTGAAATTGAATACAGCTGGTCTAAGTAATCTTTTTAATTTTAGGAAAGAAAGCAATTAAGAAACAAGGTCGGTACATTCAAAACATAGAAATAATATTTCGCCTAATCACGTCATCGCCAATTCCTTATTCAAGTAGAGTCTTTTTAAATTTGTTTGGTTTTTGAACGTTTTTATACACATCTAAATGTTTAATCTTGTTTTCGGTGTTGTCTGGACGGTTGTCCGGCCTTTACATTTTCAATAAGATTTACATGGATTTATTGCATAAACACAGTGTTTAATATTTTCCACGAAAACGGGCATTTTAAACTTTTCTACTTGCACAATAACTTTTCCGTAAGTTAACCTTTCGTAACAAAAAATCGTCCCAGATGTACAAAAAATTGGCTGAACAAATTATGCAAACAATTTTACCACGTTTTTAGGCCCTTTCTGCAGACGAAACATAATTGTGGATTGTCGCAGTCTAAACACAGACAAGTTACAACGTGTAATCCCGTTGTCACAATACACCGTTACCCATGTCAGTAATTGCTGTCATTTATTCGTTTACGTTTCCTCTAACAAGCGTAAAATTGACGACTAGATTCAAACCCAAACAAAACCTTTCTATTGATAACTCTTCTTTCTCACGGTCAGTTTTCGTTGAAGGACTCGGGTGGAAAGCAATACTCCACCACAGGTCAACCTAAGATCTATTGCAATTTTGTTATATTTATCACAGACACGTTTGTGGTTTGCGAAGGTGTGCATATCACACACGTTTCAAGTCCTTGACAAACGGGCAAAACTGAAGGGGTAATACAGGTATTTGTTAGATAACATCTAACTGGCCAGAATAAAAGGCTTCACCGGCCGTAGTTTGCACACCCCTGATGTAGGAGGCAACGACAACAAAGTTTATCTCTTATGATGTCAAAAAACTCGTAACGAATTCATTTTTAAAATTTTCAACGTAACTTTTCGGAAATTGGTAATAACGGTTTATTTTACCAGTTTTATCGCAAACTCATTTCTACGCAGCAATAGATGACGTCAAGCTGAGCAAAATTTATCACTACTAACCGAACATTCGTCTCCCATTGAGTTGCAAATATCTTTTGCATCATCCAAGTCTTTCAGTAATATCGTCGTGTTCTTTTTGCTGATAAACTTCGGGATAATCGCGTTGGGGTATATCGCATATCTGCACGTTTCTGTTGAGAAAAAATGTTGCAAATGAAATCCCAAACAACCAAAATGATATAATATGTTTCGAAAAATGTGTCAGTGCTTATTTGTAGCAAAAAATTGATGCTAAAACCGGCGTGAAATTGTCAGCAGTCATGGTCAAGGATGGCACTAAGGTATGGAACAAAAATCCTTAATGGGCACGGTACGGTGCTATACGGTACGACTTTCCCAATGATCGAGGTACGCGGTTGGCACAACTCAATACATACCGTGCCGTTTCCCAACTTTGTTCGATGGCATTTATGAAAACAATTCCTATATCGGTCGTAAACCGTTTCCTTGAGGGATTACGCTTTCCGCGATGGAGATCATACAGGGATTTAAAATCCCGTCTTGTCAAAATATACCGATTAGCCGTAATTAACACGTCACAAAACCTGTAGTTAGGGAACAGAGGAATTTTAACAAGTAACAATGCCCATTTGTATTTCAAAAAACATAAACGTTCCATAATGATCAGTTGTGATTGTTATGTGGTAACATGGCACAAATAAAAAACGTAACAACTGAAGCACTTGTATATGGTGAATACATTGTATTGCAAACGTTTTGAAAATCGTTGTTGTTGTCATCAGTACATCAAAACGTTTGCAATACAATGTATTCACTGAATACAAGTTCTCTGGGTGTTATGTTTTTAACTGTTGTACTCTTCAAGTTGTATTCCTAACATGTTTTTATAGTTCTTAGTTATTGCATGATGTTTTTGTCATATTTAATCGTTGTTTTGTTAAACAGCAGAGTTTAACACACATTGGATCTGCGCTGTGGTGTATAATTTAGCGAAACGCTTAACGTACCTAACGCATTTAAAACTACATTTCGTGTATGTTAAGAACAGTGCGGCCTTGTTTCTAGCAAAATACCAATTTTACAGTTTGCACAGACCGCATTTTGCCCTTTACTGGCCCGCCCATCAGTAGCCCCAGGGCAAATGACAAACATTAAAGTGCAATCTTGCATAATCGTCCAGTTCACCTCTCAAACCGCATGACAGATGAAAAATTGCTGCAAGCATCAAAGATAGAATTCCATGAAACTTCATCGTTCTTATGATTATGTCGCTGTAAATTTCCAAACTTCAGTGCTTGATATTTCCAAAATAAGATTGAATGTTTGATGAAATACAATGTTTAGGCAATCACATCCTTATTTGCTATGCGACGAAAAAAACATTTTTTAAACATAAGAGCAAGAAAGAATCAAAAAAATACAAACAAGTTTTTAACAACAACAACAACAACAACAACAACAACAACAACAACCAGACACAATTTTGGGTAGTGGCCCCGGAATCGATAAAATTACCAGAAAACAATGAATCTATCGCTCGCACAAAAGAATGAGGCGCATGTCTTTGATCACTAATGCATAGTTTTTCACAACAGTAGTGAACGTTTGCATTGTTTACAAACTTTATAGCGGCGTGTCTATAAGTCTGCATCAGGTTTGGCGTTTTGTAATTTTGTCACTTGAATATCTGCCTGTTTCGTCTTACTTCCACTAACGAATCTAACCATAGATTATATTTTTCGTAAAACTTAAAATACATTTTCGCACATAAAATTCTTTGGTCAAATGTTTTTTTTGCAGTGTCTTTAAAACAACCTTTAGTAAAGTGATAAAGCGTAGACAATTGTATCGATCTGCTCCCAAAAACTTTCTCTTGTGGTACTGTTTTGCATGCATGCAGGAGCTTCTCTGTGTTTTGTCAATAAAATTCAAGCAATTCCATTAAACTTTAAGTTGTTATTGTGTGCTACTGACTTCTTAGAACGAACTATTTTCTCACTTTTAAACATAATTTGCTTGCAACAAATCGTGATTTTTTCACAAATCACAAACACATAACCTTTTGCTTACTGTTTTTCCTTAGCTATAAAATCTGTCTTGAATTTGACACCAAAGTTTCCAACAGCCTTCCATCGAAACTTCGCAGCAAACCGCCGCCAATGCAACGCAAAAAACGTCCCGCCGAATTTTCCTTGAGGGGAAAAAGGGCGCAAAGGACTGCAAGCAACGAACACGCCCCTATTATGAGCCCTAATCCATGCTCGTAAACCTCTAATACTTGTCACAGTACACTAGGGGAATAACTGGACAAGACGCACGTTGTCAAGTGAATAAACATGTCATATGTGATAAACAAACTAAACTAAACCATGCGCCTGTCTGTCTGTCGGTAATCAATCATTTTCGCAGCAAATTCGGTGGATA
Organism: Phallusia fumigata; assembly: GCA_008931825.1. Taxonomy (NCBI): domain Eukaryota; kingdom Metazoa; phylum Chordata; class Ascidiacea; order Phlebobranchia; family Ascidiidae; genus Phallusia; species Phallusia fumigata. The sequence continues at coordinate 14,117 of QXVZ01023251.1, read as the reverse complement.
TGGTTTTCAAATGGGTTTGTTTTTTACGGCGAACATTTTTAACTGTAGCTGTAAATGACATGAGCAATGTATCATAAGATTTTTGATTGTTGATCTGTCATATTGATTTTTTAGGATTTATTTTCGAAAATATTTAAAAATTTAATATTTTTTTAAATTTTATTTTTTGGTTAACTATGTCAAAGGTTTTGCAACAAAAGACTTTATTTCGAAAACTTCATTTATATGGAACTTCCGTTGAACTTTCTGTTGCATAAACGATGGGTTAACTGAGTGAGTCAAAACGCGAAACTTCGGTTTAACCTGCATTTCGATAAACTTGATAAAAGGCTTGCTGCACGAAAAGTGTATGAAATTACATATTCACTCGATAATGATATAACAAGGGGGATAGAGTGCAGAAAAAACGCTGACCCCTCTCAGTGTTTACTAGGCAACGTGCTAATCCGGTCACACGACACAAAAAGCGTTTGTTTAGAATTGTCCCTTCGACCCGTACACACAAGTAGCTGTTAAAATAAACACGTGGTTCTAATTTAGCAGTCCTCTCAGCAAGTGTTGCACCTTCGTGGAGTTATTTGCCAAGTTTTTCATCCGGTGTTTGTTTTGCTGTTTGCCTACGTCACAGATGCGTCATTGCGACGAAGGCAAACAAATGCTCCTGTCACTTTTAGTGGACTACAATAATTTGATTTATTGCACTGAAAAAGTGGAATAAATAAAAAATGTGGTATAAAGTTCTTTCTTTGTTTCTTAGCAATCATCCACGTAAGTAAGATGAATGTGTTCCCATTTGCATGGGGATTTTCTGTGCTAGGATCGACCACTAACTGGACAAAATTGAGAACGACTTTAATTTTGTCGCAAATTGACTTGTACCCGGTAGAAGGTCACAACAGATCAAATTTCTTTTCCAAGAAGAAATTCAAAGGAAAACGCACCTTGGTTCGATTATATTAGACTCTGAAAAGGCTTTTTGGAAATAGGTGATTGTTTCCCATTTCCAAATACACGCATCACTTTTTTTAATTAACACGAAATGATTAATCAGACTTTTATCAATGTGATAATAATTCACCAGGTATTTCTTTAAACTCGCTGACGAGCAAGCAGGTGGCGGGTGGTACAAGATGAGGGCGTTTTACAAAATGCTTCTCACGTTACCTTTAATTTGCAGGTAGTGGGAGCCGGAGGCAGTCAGATATAATCACAAGTTCAACAGGAGGCCACTCGGACCCTATCCAATTTAAACAGGTTTGCAAAGGTCACATCACAACCCACGCATCCAAAAAATACATTTTTGGCACACAATTCACGGTTTTAAATATTCTCAACATGACGATACAAGCCAGTACTTGTGTGTAAAACGTTTTCTACGTTTCGACAAACGCTGCTGTCATCAAACGTAGAAAACGTTTCACAAACAAGTACTGGCTTGTATCTGTTTTATTACATAAACATATTTAAAATGTAAAACTAGAACATTGTTAACTTGATGGCGGTTAAATTTGGAGCCATACAATAGAAATTCGAACAACGTCGTCCACAAAATTTCGAAGTTGTTTCGGAGGAATTGAAAAATTACAAACGGTATGTTTGATAATTATAAACATAACTGCCAGAGAACTTGTCAGCTCTGTTTTCAATTAAGCCACTCATCATACGTGTATGCCTACGTATGTTTATTGATTTGGTAAAACATGTAAACCGAGCAAGATCTAAATTATCGAACCGAGCCAAAACTTCTATAACCATCCCAGGTCTATGGTAGACACGAGAACAGACCAGCGATTCCGAACCTTTTTTCATGCGGGCACCCTTTTGAAATTACCAACCAGTTCCCTTACCACCTTCAGAATTTATTGTTCTCATGTTCAAATGACAAATTATCCTCGTACTCCCTAGGAACAAATCCCGTAACCCTGTTAAGAACCCCTAAAATAGACTGGTGTGTGCTTAATATGTGTTGCTCGTTTCCCTGTTCGGCGCAAAACACNACAATGGCCAAGCAACTTCTATTGATAAAGTAACACTGAGCCAACATCCCTTTGGATCCCAAGCAGTTGTTTGGCCATTGTGGATCCAGTTTCTCTGTAGTTTATGCCCAGTTGTGGCATTGGACAGATGACGTGGGGCATGGCTTTTCAGCCTGTTACTCACAACAAACTGGAGTGCCGTAATCTGGCTACGCTAGCCTAAACGGATAATGTCCTGTCACCAGCTGCACTGATAAGACCTTACAGGTCAAAACAGTGTGCACTGTCTGCAGCTTACAAATCAAATGAAAGCGTTTCGTAACGTTTGGTATGTTTTTTTAAACAGTAAACACAAATCTGGTCATAATTGTTATCATAAATATGTTTGTCCAAATAGTCTTTGAAAGCGATGTGATTCACTAAAAATGTCATGAGTATTGTCAACTATTCGGGCCAGTACATATCTAACAAAAACTATCAAAATTTTGATTCATGTTAAATGTACAACTATTTACTTATTATCGCGTTTTTTAACTTAAGAATCAATTTTGGGGCTTGCGCTTTTTGAAGCGTGGTTGTAAAGCCTTAACCCCCTCCCCCCACAGGAGACCCCTTGGGAAATAGTATCGTTATGTTAAACGTACCCGGGCACTCCTTATATCGACATTGACCAGCAAGGCAGCGAGATGAATGTCTTCACTGTACTGATTCTTCAGCGGTACGGAACGAAGTCCTGAAAAGCACGAAAAACATAATGTTCCGTTTTCAGACAACTGAATCGATGTTATTTGGTTGCACAGTAATTACATCTACATTTTCACAGCACTGCAAATACACCTAGGATATCCTCTTTTTACTTTTAAGAATTAAAAACATTCAAATTACAGATAAAAAATTGGTAAATTTACCCAAAAGCCACAAAAAAAACCATTTATATATTTCGCATTGCACGAACTATCGAAGAACGAAACTTCTAGGTGATGAATTACAATAAATATTGCTGTTGTTATTTAAATTTTCGTTTTGAGAGCCTATGGATCATCATGCATACCAACAGAAAACATAAACGCGGACATTACCTGGCTTCATACACGTCACAGGGATGGTTGCCATGGCAATCTCGTTGGGGTCACCGAACATGTCCTGGTCGTACACAGTGAAGCGGGCAAAGGCAGTGTCTGGACAGTGTACGTCGAAATCGAACGCTGTGTTTTCGTCCCAGTACGGGTTCAAGCCGTTGTCGTCTGGTAAAACGAATTCCACAATGTTTTTCACTAATTTATTTTAAGTTTTTTTATCACATTAGATTTTTTTTAAAGAAGTTGCGATGCCGAATGTGTACATTTGAAGCAGTCGTACTGGGTATTGAAAATCTGAATGTATCAGAGATGGTCAAAGTTACCTCAATCTAGAGATGTGCAAACGATGAAACCCAAATTTTGATGAGTCACAATACAAAATTTAGAAACTTATTTATTCACATACACATTAAAGTGTATGCAACAAAACATATTTCTGCGTGGTGACGAAGTAAATACGCATATTTGCAAGAAAATAAAACATATCTATTCATATTTTACGGCACATAACTAACAAAAATGTACAAAGATAGGCTAGCTAGCGATTCTACCAGCTATGTTACATAAACACATATGACTTAGTCACCTTTCTTGGGTGTCTTCATTTTATCGTCATCAAACTCACATCCGATAATTTCGACTTCGACGAACGGACAGGTGAGACCCCTTCCTGACTTGGGGAGGTGGCGGGCTCCGACGACCTGACGTCATAATCATAGTGTTACGTCACAATAAAAATACGTTTTGCATTTATTGGAATAAAACTGTTAGTTAGAGCATTGTGGTCCATCTGCAGGCCCCATTTGTAACCCGGAATAGTTCAGTCTTGTAAACCAGGGGTCGGTGTCAAGATTCGTTAAAATGATCCTTTTTTATGATCAAAATGAGGTAGCTGCAAGCGCATATAATGCATCATCTTCCCGATGGGACCAAAAAACGTTTCATCACCAAGTTCTCACCTCCATGTTAATAACAAGAGGATCGGATTCGTTCATGTTGGTCTTCTCATATGGATGATAAGCGTCTCGCTCCCTCAGGCACCTCGGCTGCAAAACGTATCCGCACCTGTCGTACATCTCGAACCTGGCCTCGTTCAACTGCATCGGACGATCTACGTCACAATGAAACAGGTGACGTAATTATGACGTGACTTTTTTCAACTTCGAGTTAATAATGGCGAATAAACTTTGTTTTAAAAAAGAATTTGAAATGTTGAAAAGATATGACGTCACCACATTGCTACGTCACCAATGCAGAAGGAGAGTTGTTTGTTGTTTAACGTCATAAACATGTCACAAAGTCCCATTATATAGTAAGGCGGCAGCTAAAAAAAACGCAGTAAGCTATTAGTGGTTATGACGTCACACTGTAAATATTCTTAAAAATATATGACGCCAGATTTTGGCTACTTATGACGTCATGGGTTAAGATGTAGTGACGATTTAATGTTTAGTGAAATTTGTACAAATATTTGTGACGTCATGAAATATATGACTCAGCGTTTTACCTCCGGTCTGGAAGTTGAGCGAGACGAGTTGGCTTCCACAGTTCCAAAACGGCATTGGATTATAATTGGACGAATCCACTCTTGCGCCCTGAACGTAATGATGTTGAGTTTTAAAGCAATACGTGCAGACAAGGGTATGTGAAATGGACGCAGTCCCTTTACAATTGACAAATATGGTAAAAACAAGTTCCAGTTGCAAATAAAATGTTCGTAGATGCTGGAGCTGAGTTGATCTTTAAGGATGAAAATTAAATTAGAAGGCGGATTTGTCCACCGCAGGCGGAATCAAGTATTAGGAAAATATATTTCGCCTAAACCATCATCGTGGGTTCCATTTTTAGATGAAAAAATATATATTCTATATATTTGTGCCGACTAATTCCGTCTGCATTTGACACTGTTTCTTTCAAATTTCGAGACTTTTAACAATTTGTAGTGATCGTTTGTACTCATGACAACTGTTTAAGCTTTTCAACATTTCCAGATAAGATTTTTCGATCTGTCTTCTCTTTTTTACCTTCGGATAAATCCTTGAAAACTGCCGGTTGTTGTACATGATGAACTGCAACGCTTTATCACGTGACGCAGACTTCTCCGCCTTCTGCTCCGGGAATGACGACATCTCGAAACAATGGCCGCCTGTGTGACGTCACAGAGATAAGAAGAAATTTGTTTCCGAGTAAAGTAAAACCCCGACGAGGTTTTTTATGGATACGGTTCCAAATCCCCTTGGTTTTGAGGAATCAGAAAATACGACGACCAACCTATTGTTACTGGGTTTGGAATACCGGGAAATCCCTGGAATATTTTCACTGAATTCCCGTGATTTTATTAATGTATCTAACATGCAGGGGCGTTGCGATCTGACTCCAATTGTTACGTCATATGTATATGTGACGTCACAAAACTCCGGGGAACCCATATTAGCATGAAATGCTTGGACATTATGTTTGCCGATTTTCGACCGTCTCTAAATCGCGCAACGCATTATCAGTTTGACGTCACCGCCAGTGACGTGAGTGTGACGTGGTCTGAGCTTCGGGCGAGTCGACTTACGGTAATGTGGATCTTCGCAATACTGCACGGGACGACAGTAAACCACCAGATCCGATAATTCCACCGCTATCCGCTTCTGCCGCTCGATGTCGCGCTTCGCCTTCGCGCGACTCAGGGACTTCATCGCCTGTGACGTCACACAAGTTTATTTTTATTATACGACGTTGTTAACTAAGCTGCCAAATTTTGGGCTGGGGAGAAAATCATAAGCGACGTTTTTCTACCAGAGAGTTTGGATCTGTTAACGTCATTATGCGTGACGTAGATTATTTATGACGTCATCCACAAAGGGGAAAACGCCAAATAATTAGTTAAACATTTGTGAAGTATTTGCGCACTCCAATTACCGATTTTTAGAAAAACGAACGTAAACACAACCGCTGGGTGGCGTACCTCGGTGGCGAGCTGATCTTTGGAGCCTTGAAGCAGCTCTAACCAGTCAACCAAATCCTCACGTGACTTGGCGCTCAGGTGGGCCACCTCGTTGTTTGCCATGCGAATCTTGAACGCATGTTGGTGATTCTCTTTAACCTGCTCCCCGAGTTCTGAACAGTGAAAAAGTTAGCATGGATTTTCTTAACCAGATAAGGTTTTTCAAAATAGAAAGAAAAACAAACTTCTACATTAAGATGATCATTTATCCATTGGGCCATATGCGAAACAGAAATATTGTGAAGGGCCGGGCCAAAATGCATTTGCCTCACAAAAACTGGCATTTATACTCAAATACGTTTATTTTGTAATTCCAAATTAGCTTGGACGGGGCGGTCCTAGTCAACCAAAGGACCGTATCTTGCGCGGGTGCAGTACAATGGTCTGTATTGCAGCTATTAGGACTGATTTTCATTAAAACCTGTACAAAATGGACACTTTATATTTTACAAGAAGGGTCAGCAACCTGAGGCACGCGCGGTGATTATTCACCGCAAGTTTTTTAATTATTTTTTATGTTGGGCGATTTTTTTGTGCAACCACAATAACGAGTGACAAGTGCAAATGTAAACAGGCGTTTAACAGATTTGACGATGAGCCTACTCAACTCAGAATCATAAAAAATCGTGACGTCATCAACATGACACGCGAAGTAATGAACATTTCAAAATTTTTTGTAGACTAGCACGCTGTGTTCGAACCGTTGCTGGACCATGCTTTAGAATGATACGTAAAAGTGCAGAAGACAAGCGGCGTATTTGGTCTTCTGGGTCAGTTGTCGCGGGTACGAATACCACCGGATGCGAGTGATGGTTCAAAACTGATAAAAGCTTGACCTCTACTCACCGATTTTGCAGTTGGAAAGGTCAAACGATCCTTTTTGTAACTCTCCGAGCACATTTCCAGTGTTTTGCTAAAACAAAAAAACTTATATTGCGTTTTTTGTTTCACCAGTGTATTAAGTGATAGGCGAACGCCTGAATAAGTTATCTGGTTATAAAAAACGCCCTTCCATCTACAAAGTTGTACTACAAATCGAACTGAGTTGGTTTAAAGAAGGAGTGGAAAACCTATTTAGTGTTGCGGACCGCATGAATTGCTCAACAATACGGACGGGCCTCAGAAAATTTGGCTGTTACGTCATAAAAGTAAGTTTGACGTCATAATATGATTGAATGTTGAATATACATCGCCAATAATGGCGAATACATAACGATTTATTGGATTTGACTGGTAATGCTATGTTGATGACGACTTTAACAAAATCCTGATGCGTGCTACATTAAATAGTCAAGCGGGCCGCCTGTTCCCCACCCCTTCTTAGATGATTTTGAAAAAGATGGTTATTGGTTTTCTTACGTTGTCCTCTGGTGCTTCGACTCCGTTTCTATCCGAGTTCTCAATTTCTTCCACATAGTTGCTAGGGAACCAGAGACCGTGTTTCCCACCGTAGTCTCCTTGCCACCTGAAACAGAATCGCAAAAAAATCGTCTTAGTTCAAGAGTTTTTTTACCACACTTATCAGACTTTTAGGATGTGGTTCTTTTTGGTGTAAGATCCAAACTCGAAATCTCAAGTTTGTAAGGAGTCACAAAAAAGGTCTGTTTTGAACAACGACCTCTCACGAGATAACACCAGGGGTTTTTTCGTACCCCAAGGGGTGTTAGTTCAGTTCGTATGGGGGTGCGGGGCTGCTGAAGCGCAAGGGCTGGGTATATAGATACTTCACGACATGGAAAACAACCTATGGAAAGTTTATGTGATGCTGAAGGGATGCCGGCAAAGAAAAAGGTTCGGAATCACCGATCTAAACAAAGTGTTCCAATTGTTACGTTTTCGTGACAACTGCCATCGATAACAGCAACCCGAAGACTTAAAGAGGGCAGAAATTGTTGAAACGCAACTTTTAGCATGGCAAGAAAGTGGCAAAAAATTCTCTTCTAAATTGTAAAATTAAAAAAATCTTGCCATTGTTGGCTGTTCAATTAGTAAAAGCGTTATTGATTTTCCAGCAGTCACATAAGTGCCGCAGAAAGGTTTGGCAAGACTGGTTGAGAGTCACTGCTTGGAACTGTTGCACAGTTCTGTCTGATACGTTGGTTAGAACATTGGTTCTCGAAATTTTTTGGATACGCTTCTGCAAAAGTTGGTTGGCTTAAACACCAGCGATAAGAATTTTTTGAGGAAGCTTATAATTAAAGTTAAATTAATTGATACAAAACAATGTTACCTCTTTTCTTGATAATTACCATCAATATTAGCAACCTTGAGACTTAATTATGCAGAAAATATTGTGACGCAAGTTTTAGCAGGAAAATATGAGGTGCTTCATGCCAAAAACAATCTAGCTTTTTCAGAAAGCGTTGATGATTTTCACAGCAGAGTTATAAGAGCCCCAAGAAGGATGGTAGGTTAACTGTAGCACATTTTTATGTAATAGTGAGAACAGTGTTTTTCAAACTTTTTTCAATGCGTCGCTTTTGGAAAAGTTGGTTCGACTTTTAACGCTCCAGCGATACAAATTTAATGATGGAGCTAATTATTCAAGTTGAATTTATTGGTACAAAAACCATTTAAGAAACGGAATTATTGTGCGACGCCCTTTTCAATTTTTGCTGCGTATGGTTGGCTACTTTTTAAGCGAGCAAGTCAGGAAAAACAGATAGAGTGAAAGATTTGACAGACTTACCAGCCCTCATTGTCTTGCTTGGAAACATTTGTGATGATTGCGTGTTTGCAGAATGACAGCTCGTCCTCCCTGGTCGCCTTGTAGTCGTACAAAGCCTTTACAGTGACACTGAGCGTGTTTGGGTGAACGTATGTTGGACCATTGTTTCCCAATGAGTATAGATCAGGTTCCTGTGGGAATTAGAATGTTTAAAATCTGCAAAAATGGGCAAATTTTTAAGGCGTTTTATTGGGAAGCGAAATAATTTTAGGTAAGCACGGTGTGCACCATCGGTTTTTCGAAACTTTTTTCTGTACCGTTTTTTCTGACAGCTTATTGATTGGCGAACGCCCTCTCAACAGATTATGACATCACACACGCACACTTCAATTGCTAGCGAGCAAAAACGAAAAAAGAGTTAAAGTGAAAAAAACGACTGTATTCAACAATACAATTAAAAATTTCACATTTTGGGGGCCTGTGGGTGAACCGATGGTTGAATTGGGGTAAAAAGTTGACAGTGCACAACTTTAGATACCCATCTATTATGTGTGAAAATTAAAAAAAAAAAAATGAAAAAACCCATAATTATCTGAACTTTCAAAGCATTTGCTCCATCTCTCATCAACGCCCTTAATCTCCCACTTTGTAGCCAGTGCCACATCCACAGTCACTGGCGCCCACTTTGAGACACGGTTCCAAAAACAAAGTTTAGCATATAATTCGTAATCTCTTTTGTTTGTCTAAAGGCTTCCTAAACCCACTGAAAAAATAGAAATCGGCAAAAGCGATTGAAGCTTAACTTACTGTGGCGCCAGTAACGTATGCGAAGTAAAGGCTTGAAATTTTAGCCCAGAAAAACGTATATTTACTTTTCTACGAGAAAAACATCTATGGCTTTCACTTTATAGCTAAGATTTTGACTTTGCTCGGTTAAGTGAAAACGAACCTGTTCCAGCGAAGCGACGAGTTCGTTGGTAGCCGGGTATCTCAGTTTCATTTTCCTGTACAGCGGATGGGTTTCGTAAAAGCTTATCACCCCGGAGAGAGTCTCAAACGTGGCGTTGCCGATCACAAAGAGTCGGCCATCTTGCTTGATCCGACAATGCTTGATTTTGCCCTCGGCCCTGCGAGAAAGCTTAATTGTTCAAGTGGATCCTAAAATTTTATCCAAACCCGTAAAACATTTAATGCCCAAAATGCATGGACAAACCTGCATTAGAAAAAGAACAGTCAAAGCAAAAAAACAACTGGGACGTTTACATGCCCATCACTAGGCTAGGCCTATTTAGTAGGACTAAACTTGGACCTAGCCTGAGTTTTAAGCCAAAAAGAGGCCCTCTTCAGAAAAGGGGATCTGTAATAGTAGTATACAACCCTATATGGTATTTCAATTCATACCAACATCTTTAAGACTATTTTAATTCATATCAACATCTTTAAGACTATTTCAATTCATACCAACATCTTTAAGACCAAGAAAATCACACATAAAGGGAATTCGGAAAATATATACGCTTAAAAATATAAATCACAAGGCCGACGCGGAATTTCAACTCGCAACCTGTTGCTTAACTTCAACGTTTTAAAAACAACAATTCCACGCATTAAAAATACAAGAAGTGCGATTTACCTAAATGATATGGCATAGTAGTTCGTGTTCGGGTCGTTGGTTATGCATTTCCTCACAAGAAAGGCGCTGTCACGTGGTATGCGCATCAGTATGTTCTCTGCTTCCTGGCGTGTCATGTCCTTGTGGTACCACCTGGAATTGCACAAAAAATATGTGTTTTTGAAAAGACTGGCACAGTGCCTTGAGCCAAAAAATACCTATTTACATTTTCACATTTTTTGGTGAGTTTTTAAGGGATCAGATTGATGTATTTTTAGGGGAGTTGTATTCGGTGTAACCAAATGTTTATCAATCTTTTTTTTACGTGGCCCAAATAATGTGGTGCCACCACTGTCTCATCAGCGTGGTAAGCTTCTCTCATTTTAAACTTGTTGCGACACAAACGCGTATTGTTTTAAACTATAGCGTAGCGGTTTATTCCGTTATGCGCTTAAGTTAAAAACTATATAGCTGTTGAAGACAATTAACAGTTTTTTGAATCACAATTGGTGTTTTACCATTTTCACCTAGTTTGTAGCCAATTTGCAAACACCTCTATGGCCCAACAGCTGGTCTGGTTCAAATGTAGCGTATAGATATGGGGACACACAAAAATCACTTCTTGATTCAGATTTCAACTGGAAGTGTCAACGAATGCAGCTTATACCAGTGGTTCCAAAGAGGAATTTATTAATTAGTTATTTATGAGCACTGTAGTATTGTGTTTAGGTAAACCAATGGTTCCAAACTTTTTAATATTTTTTAATCGCCTTTTGTCTAGTAGGGGAGGAACGTAAAGTTCCAAAATAAACAAAGGGGGAATGTATAAAAAAAGGTTAGGAACCACCGGTCAATACCGTCAAAATGTGCCTTTTACGGACACTGCAGAAGTAAACACAGACAATACAGACTTAAAAAAACGATACACCTCCAATGTTTCAACCTACTCTTTGTTTTCGTGAGCGTTCGGAGCCGGAACAGGATCTGTCAATAGAAGCTCGAAGTCCAGGGTTCGATTCCGGAGAGGAAAACGTTGGTAGTGCCATATAAGGCTGTACAAGCTGTCGAAGTGCAGGGTGTTGACCAGATAATAGTAAGTCACCCCATTTTTCTGGACGGATTGGATCCGACAGTGTTTCACCTGTCCATGATACCTGTCGAGATTTCAAATGTTTTATGTGTGTTTAATTTTGGGTTATTTTGCAAAATTTACATTTCTCAAACTTTACTTGGTTGGACTTTCGACGAACCAGCGATAAGAAATTATAAAGACGCTTATTATCAAAGTTGTATATATTGTCACGAAAACCAAAAAGCTACGAAACGGAATTATTGTGCGGCTATGTTGGATTGGGACAATTATAGCAACGTCCGTGGTATATCATTTTCCAGCTTTGAATTGTAAAATACTGTGAAATAAATATTTCACCAATGTATCAGATAAGCAGCAGCAAGTGAAAGACTCAGTGCCATAAAAGAAAGACAAAACAAAAAGGTCGTTAATTTTCAGGAAATAGTTGTTCTTCTAAACATCTTCAATATATCAATCATACAGAAAAAAATTATTTAAAAGAGACTATTTAGTTGAGAAAAAAATTAAACTGATAGAAAACAAATTTATGGAAAATTAATTTGTCACGAAGAAATTATCTTATCACAGAGTGAAACCAATAAATGTTAACCAAGTTAGCCTAACAGTTTACTCACATAAAACAGACAGTGTAATCCCCCACAAACACGTTGCTGTCCCTGACAAGGAAAGCCCCGTCTTTATCTCTGTATGCTTCCAACAGATGCGCTGCCTCTTCGCGAGTTTTAGCGCCGTGATACCAGTTCTCTGAATAATGGAGCTCGGTGTTATCTGTGCTGTCCTGCAACACAGAGATTCAGAAATCACTTATTTTGTTGTTGTTTTTGTTTCACTTCTCGATGGCGACGTAAACGACAAAATAATCCGGCCGCACTGATGTAAAATAGTGTAGGACTTGAATTCGGGGATGAAACGAAACAGCCAGTGTTCTGTTCGGCGGAGCACCAAGGATCTCATGTTCAAAGTCAATATTTAGAACACTATGACGTCATAGAAACATCACGTGACGAGGGAGTGCGTTTTAAAAAAATTCACACGTGTCTGACTGGGCTTGCTCTATCTACTTTCGTGAAAATTGGAACGCCAACATCACGGCACTCGACTTTGTCGGGTTTTTTTTCGATAATTTTTACACAAGACTGGCGACATACAAAGTATGTCAACTTACGTTGGTTCGCTGAGCACCACAATGCTTTCATGCGGTAGCTCGGGCAAGGCATAAATGGGGCAACCATTAGTAAAACAATTGTGACACCTTCACTGCAGTTCGACTGCTTCTAAAATCAACATTTCTAAACAGCACCGAATTTTAAAGGAACTGACGGACTGGGTTTAACTTTACTAACTGATAAACTTCAAACTAATTAGAAATTTTGTCTCTAATGGACGGGTTTTCCCAGTTGCATCGATGGACTTTGGACTTGTGACGCCATTCCTTTTTTAAAGGTAATATTGATTGGCCTGTCGTACAACCAAGGATGGCAGTAAGGTACGTTGGTACGGTACGCAGTAAAAACAATTAAAAGGTTACGGTACGGTAGTGCGGTACGTCCTTCTTAACCAGGTACGTGATGCGCACATCTCAATACGTAACGTACCGTACTGCGATTCCACAACCACACGCATTAGACGTCGAAAGGCGAAAATTTCGGGTTCGGCGCAAAAACATTAGTATCATCCTTTCGGGCCTTTTAATATAAGTGCAAGTGAGATTGTTGCGATCGTTTTTAGGTTTCGTGTGCTGAATCGAATTGCACTTACATTTTCGTTGTATGATGGATTCGAGTTTTGCGGATCTTCGTTGGTTTCGGTTTCTTCCTCGACCGACTGCGTTGGACTTTCCTCGGAATAAACCAACTTGTTGTCCTCGGTCAACACGAAGTAATGCTGGTGCCAGGTCTGGAGAAAAACATGGAGTTCGCTTTGTATGCAAATACAGCGTCAAAGAATGCAAGTTTAGCCTCAAAACAGCAAGTTTACAGACGGGTACAGCGTTGAACCCGGAGTTGGCACTCAATAACAATGTCTCTGACATTGCCAAACACAGAGGTCACAGACACCGCCGCCTGTTAGCTCCGTTGGCAGGGAAACGGATGTGTGAATTATATCTTAGTCTGAAGAGCGCAGGTCGTAAGTTCAAACCCCCGCCATGGGTAGGTTTTCCGGCATGCACTTTGGTACTAATTAGTAGCTAGTGGGAGGGATATATAACCAGTAATCAGGGTGGGATATCTATGCAGTTCGGGGTGCTGGAATGGTAAATCCACGGTGGCTTTCACTATGTTCTATACTATCAGTTTAAATTTAAAAAAAGGTATACATTCACTGCATTATTTTACATTGGGTCCCATTGCTACCTAAGCTTTTTATGGCATTGTTGCTGAAAACGCATGGCTCCTAACATACACAATAAACACAGTAAAAACAATATCTGTCCACTTAAGAAAGGGACCATAATTAATGTACACATATTGCCATGTTTATAAACCTAGCAATTACCAAGATACACAATTCATGGTTTTAAATAGTCTTAATAAGAAGATACAAGCTAGTACTTGTGTGTAAAATATTTTCTGTGCGTTGACATTCCTGATGATGACGACAGTGTTTGTTGAAACGTAGAAAATGTTTTCAACACGTGTCCTGGCTTGTATCTTCTTATTGTACCTATTACTATTTTTATTTGTAAACTTCTAA
>QXVZ01023246.1:0-17088 GCA_008931825.1 Phallusia fumigata | reverse complement strand
TCATGTGTGTAAATTTAAAGCAAAGCACTTTGTGTTTTCATGGAAATATCAGCTTGAAAGCCAACCACGCGTGTGGTTGCCAACGACGTTACGATCTGAAGGCTAAACCGCAAAACGTGCATTTGCAAGGCACACATATGTCTGGTGATAAAATCAATTTATCAAGTGTCATAGCAGATGAGCTGTGTGGTAAGCTTTACATACACGGCTCAGTAACACAAAACTGAAAAGAATTTTTTATATGTTTAAACTAGTAAAAAAATTTGATCAAAAGCCACCTAAGACGTTTTTCAAGGCACCGCATACACCTTTAAAATCAAAACCAGTAATAACCGCACAATTTTTGTTATGAAACACACGTACGGCGCACAGAGTTGCATAAACAAGGCTTGTTTTAGTAATGAGCAGCCGCGTTTAAACTGCTGCGGGCAAGTCGCAGGAATACAACGAACATGAAACACAAAAATGTGCGTGCAGCACGTACCTTCAACGGTTTCCTTGCTGCCGTCGTTTCCCATTGTCACTTGTCAGTTGCAACACGATTGCACGAAGATTTCTATGCCCTGAAAAACAAAGCACGGTGTGACATTCGCAGATATCGATACAAATTTGGTGTTCCCTTCTCTATTACATTTGTCGTAAATGCGATTTCACATTGTATACCCTGACTTGATTTTCCTCCATTGTAACTGGTTAAACCTAAATATTGCATATTTGCTAAAGAAGACACGCACACACACCATTTCAAACCAATCAACCCATGTCAACATGAAATGGATGCTGAGGCACTTGTTTTATCCGTAATGCAACGCTTTTCTCCATTAAATTTTGCCCCTCGCAGTGCGCGAGTTTAAGCTAAAGCTACCGACAAATTTCTTGCCGGTTCGGTAATCTGTTATTCACGTATGATTAGCTGGTACGCTCAACGCGTTTAAGCAGAATCGCTCAAGGCAATTAAACGTATTGCTCTTGTGACAAGACCCATACTTAGAATTTTTCATTCAGCGCATTCGATGTAATAACAACTTTTCAGTCACTGCTTCCCAGACTTAACAACTTCGGTTGCTAATAGAAACTTGCAGCAATTTTGGACTGCATTGTAATACCTTAAATCGCGATCAATTACATGGTTGTTTTCTACGGGTTTATATCGTACCCTTAGAAAAGTAGAAATATAGCCTGTTTGATTTTTTTAGGATGTAACAATTTTGCCTGTACTTTTACATCTGTGCTTAAAAACAAGAAAACATGTACAAAAAAGTCACCTTGCCTAAAAACTATGTTGCAAAATTTCGCACAAACTAAACTTAGAAACGCATTTTCTGCGGACTGACTACAGCACGGTGGTGCAACCTATTTTATAGTTGCGGCACAGCCATGATGACGTCTTCCGCTGTCAAGCCGAAAAAAGGGAACCAAGCCATGAAATCACATGCCGATGACGTGCAGTGTTGCTAGTTATCATATTTCATTAAAACCAGAGATGACATCCGGTAAAGTTTTCACAAGGGAGTTTTACCAAAATGCGCATGACCAAAAATTTGCCAGGAGTTGCAATCAATTTTCGTGCCGACAGGCCAAACAGACGCGACAACAAGGAAATTTCCATCGGGCAACATACAGCGCAACACCCGCTTGGTTGTGAAACCAATTATCTTTTCACGCCGAGGTTTTCTCCCAACTAGCGCTGGACAGATACGATGTTTTAGTAAATTGTCTGGCGAACATTATATGCTTATTTACACATGTGAGCCTGAAGCGGGTTTTCCAACAAGGTTCCTACCGCCAACCTGTTATGACATGCAGATGTGCCTCACATGCTTAGTACAAACAACGAACGAGTTTCCTGTAACTGTCCATCTTGTTTACGCATGTTTACGCAAGACTCACATTGACTGACTGTACTTTTAGAAAGCTGCATTATCGTGGGCGTTTTGGTAACGATTTTTTTGTGAATTTTTGTTTGACAAAATACTGGAGCGAACAGCAGATTTAACCGTTGATGCAAAGGCCTGTGAAACACAGTCAACGCTGAAGCGCGTACAGCTAAACTGCGGATGTCATTTAGCCGCAAGCCATCGGGTCACACCAGGCGAGCCGGTAAAGTATGTCACGTGCCTGGTAAATACAGTTTGCAGGAGTTCGTCTCGTTCAGAACATTTTTATCCTCACCGCAGAATGTAACAGACTTTAAGACCTGCAGCGGTCACGTATTACATCAAGTACCGCCTTTGATACAAGGCCTGCTTTACAATTTGAAGTTTTCACATCCGCACTTGACACAACTGAACCAACTCTATTTTCTGCCAACCTGATGTGCTGACTGATACACAGACAGTTATTAACAAGGCACATGCTGACCAAGCAACAAACACTAGAAAAGGAACCATAAGTTCTGCTCTTTGCACTGTCTGGACTCGTTGTTATACCAAAAGCTATTACAAAAACAACACTTCGCAAGTAGGCTGGAAAGCAGGTGACAGATTCAGCGCTTCAACACAACGGGACATTCTCCATCGTGACGACTACTTTGTGAGATAAAGCTAACTTCTTCACAAAAACATGTTTCAAGGCGAACAGTGGACCAGCAAACTGGTGCATGCCAAATGACCCGCAATAACTTCCCGTGATTGAAATTCCGCTTCTGCGGCGTGTCAGCGCTGTGCGCAGTGAATTGATTTGACAAGGGCCCGCGTGCAGTTGCTGGCCAGCTACTGTTACTACATGTTGTTAGCCAGTGTGCTTTCCACACGCTCACCAGTAAATATCAGTGGATTTGTTTGTTCGCCGGTCAGCGATGTTTGTATCCAACATGGGCTTGTCAACAAATTTTGACGGCTCCGCGTTGGCCTAAAATGTATTTAGTAGCTTCTTCTGTTCAACAAACAAAATTCCTAAAATTCCAGGTAGAATCGCTGACACAAGGATACTCGATAGCGGGTTTGTTGCCAGATTCAACACCATATTGGTTTTGTTGATTTCGGCATTTACTTTGCGTTGTTATCTGTTGTTTACAATTAACCGGTTGCACACAGGGCTTCTGTTGACGTTAATGACTATTAGCGGAGGGAACTGTTTTAACATCCTGCATACGGCGACGCTCCAGTCATTTTGTGTTGGATTTTGCTGAAAGTTTTGCCCATGTGCACCCCTGGCACAAAACTCACATCGTTGTCATGACAGTAGTCGCAATCAGATGTTCCCGGAAGCCACGTTTAATGTATCAGTTTGTTGTCAAAGTTGTTGTCAAGCTAAAATTGGTATTTTTACACGAAACAAATTTAATTACTTTAAATACAAACTCACTATGGCTTAAGAATACGAAAATTCATGAACATCTTTGCGCAAAAGATATTTTTGCGATTGATTTTTATGCTGCCTGGATATGGATCTTGATATTTTAAACAACTAAATTACAAAAAATTGTTTTGCCTCTACTATGTGGGAAAGTTGTCGTTTGCAAACGACCACGACGTGGCGCTAAATACAACACCAATTTCAGGTGCTGCGTCATTAAAAAAATCAATACACGTTTCTATTGTAGAAACAATTTCTACCAGCTCTGACCGTTTCTAAAAGCATAAATGGCGAACAAAAATACACGAAATTCCGTTTATTTTTTAGTTCTTTTAAATTATACAAGAACTGTAAACAATATTACCTTTATTTGCTTTTCTTTCATTTCATTTCGGCGTACGAATAATATAGTGTCTGAGGTATTACTAAGCAATAAATATTTACAAGTTAGAGGATTATTTAACGTAGACGGCTTTGGATGCTTTGATATTGCTAATCTCATTTGCATCAAAGTCGGCAAGCAGGGATGTGAGTCCGCTTCTGTATGGCGTCACTTTGACCGCACCAGTTTTGTAGCTTGCGCTGGGGGGTATCGGGTCCCTGGAAAAGAAATTTAGATCGTCAGAGGTTCGCAGGGATGTAAACAATAACATCCGTTGACAGACCATTTTATTTAACATTTATTCCATTAAACCAGCGTTTTTGAAATTTCACATGCACAACTACGCGCGCGCGGAAACAAAGAAAAGGACAAAAAAACAATGAATATAAAGTAACAGTTAGCTGAATTCTGGACGCATCTGCCCTTTATTGTCTCAGCACCTAAACCCCTTTGAAGCCAGCGACCTATCAGCAATCATCAACTCCCACCAGAGAGCGCTAGTGCACACTTTCAGAACTTATACATATATATATATTTTTACGCACTGAATTATGATAATACTGCACTCAAACAATCACACCTAAATTTAAGAATCAATCCCGGCGTGACACCTTCCCCTTCCACGAGAATTTCTCCTTGGGTTA
Source organism: Phallusia fumigata (assembly GCA_008931825.1). Lineage (NCBI taxonomy): Eukaryota > Metazoa > Chordata > Ascidiacea > Phlebobranchia > Ascidiidae > Phallusia > Phallusia fumigata. Next base: position 12,765 of record QXVZ01023246.1, on the reverse strand, counting down.
GCGACACAGGTAAAGGATTTGTAATAACAAATCGCACATAGTTGGCTTCGTCTAGCTTTAAAACTTCATCGCACTGGAAAGAAATACAGTTACCTTACAACTTAAAAATGGTGACAATTGCTTGCGTGAAATTTACCTCAATTTCGAGGGTGGGGGGACTTTCAACGGTTATGTCATAAGTATCCACGTACAAGTTGTTGGTTTGTTTCACTCGGACAGTTGTAGCTACGCGGATAACATTTTCGTCAACCAGTTGACGGCCGTATTCCCCAAACAGCAACTCTATATCTTGTTGGTTGGCTAAAAGCGTTAAAAATTAAGAAGACAAATTAAAAAATTAGTAGTCAAGGGCTCACAAGTCTGTTTTGGGCAGATGCTATGGTGTAACCCTTGGGTCACTGTTTACACATTCATGTGTATAAAGCTTACTTATCAGACTGTAAGTTATGTTTAGTAGATAAGCGGCAGAAATTTGTTACATTTACGTGATAAAACAAACTGGAAATGGTGATTCTGTTACTTACTTTCACCAGCTCCGATCTTAACTTCCAACTTTACCCGCTTTACCACAGCTCTTCTTTCATCGTTGTTCAACATAGTGTTAAGAACCGTTGTTATAATAACGTCACGGCTGTACTGTGTTGCATTCCCAACCTATGTAAGTATAAAAATAAAAACTACGAGTTCATCATGAAAATCGTTTTCACAAAGTTCTGGACACGCTAATAAACAACAGTAGTGATATTGGTGCCTTTTGTAAATGCAATACACTTTTTGGCAAGGGAGATCTGTGTTTTTTTAATCATCCATATCTACATTCCGTATGGAAAATAATCAACTTGATTTGGCCCGTGTAGAAAACAGCGATGGCGATTCAGAAAATACAAATAGCTTCATTAACAGACAAGTGATACCTTGACCCTGATAAGAATAGTTTTTCCATTGATAGCACCACCAACAGTCCTGATGTCAATGTTGATTGCTCCCTCTTCCTCAATCACATCAAACTTGTCGTGGAATTCCACTCTGCGCCCATGAGCGTACGCTCGCTCAAACGCCAACCGCTCCTCCTTGCTTCCTAGTGACAACGTTTATTTTCTTCAGTAAACTATGAGAAACACTTGTGAAGTGGTGTTTCCTATATCATATGGCGTGTAAATTTATGATACACTTCAATAAAGTTTAATAAATGACTTGAATTACTGATGTAAAAGGAACTATACATACTCATTGTGACTACCTGTGCCTTCCAAGATGAACCGCAGACTGCCGGCGTTCGTTGTAGCATCATTGGCATTGATTTAGTAAAACCATACGTTACGGTAATATTTAAAAGCTTTTTAAACCGCTGACTAATTGGTTTTGACAATCAAACAGGTACTTATAGAGATTAAGACGATCGCTTTATTTTAGATTTTTTGAGTACCTTTTGAGTGAAAACAAATAGGGATTTTTGCATTTTGCAGAATGCCGGCACAACCGTAAGTGTGGCTTCGTTTTGTAAAACTAAAATTGTTAAACGGAAAAACATTGTCGGCTGTGCTGGAAACATACCTTCTGGATGCTTGTAGCTGATTGTAATGTCCTCTCTATCCGACGATCCCACACCTTTGGTGCTAATTTTTTGTCCCACGTATCGCCTGTTTCGTCGTATCAACCCTGTAACTTCTCCACTTTTGTTCACCGACCAGTAAGCCAAATCAGCATTGACCTGAAAACAAAGTAAATTGAAAGACGATCCTGCATGTAGCACATAAATGAGACTTCGCAGCAGTCGAATCTCAGGTGAAGCGCAAGAACAAATTTTTTGATCGTATAAAAACATTGCAACAGTGCAGCATTATGGGCTCCTACGACAGAAATAGATGACACCGGTAAGCATTTGATAGATATATCTGTTTATATCAGTAATTATTTATTAAACTTGTTTTGAGTTTACCATCAATCTGCACTCCATGTGACATGCCAAAATGCCATATTTACAGAAATAAAAATAGAAATGGTCGATAAAATCAATAAATTTGTTCATTTTCTTGACACAAAAGAGTGTTTACTAGACATGTTTTATTTTACTTTCATTGATTTCCCTAATTGTCTAAGAAACAGAGGAGATGTGATATCGAGCCTACCTCTCCAAACACAAAACTAGTGTCGCTGCCGATGTAGATTTCACCGCTTTTGACAGCCTTTACTGGTGCAGGTCCTAACTGCATTATACCGCTGCTCTCCTCTTGAGGTGTTGCGTCCACTGCTTGCCACCCATCGTACCCTAGAATCACAAGGCTACTATTGACAACAAAACCTGACACAACAAACAGTGAGTAGCATTGGACAGCTTTTCACGTTTATCGTTTTTTGGGGGGTTGAGAAAATCCTATAATCCATATTTCACACCAAAAAAATATTTCCAATGCACTTGTTTTGTCGAAAAGTTTAACTTTCCTTTGGGCAGATCGTTCCTTTTGAAAAAAGCCTCGTTCCAGACGTGAAAATTCCAAATCGAATCATTGGTCCGTCTGGTCGTGGATATATCGCCGTTTTCATCGACAAACTTGTCGATCGTCATGTTGTACTCGGTATCGTGCGCTGACTTAAAGTTTGACACAGAACGAGCCGGAATCCCCAAAGCTCTCAGGACTGCGCAAAAACGTTTTTTCACAGTTAAAACAAACAAGCAATTCAACTAAGGCACAAATTGGTTTTGGTAAAATCCATAACTTTAATCTTGAAAATTGTGTAAATAAATAAACCTCCACACAATGGTCATGTGCTGGGATACATTGACATGTCTTTATTTGCATCTTCTGGTATAAAACAATCTTTATGCAAGTAAACAACACTTTTATCGTAAAGACAAATTTGCCGGTTTAATATTGAGAGTGGATGGTTACAGAAATATTTTTTCACCTGTAGTCAGGACTCCCGAAAATACCCAACACTGTCCGTATTTCACCGGTTTGTTGGTGTACATCCACTGTTTCAATATCGCCGCACTTCCGCTCCAGAACGTCGGGCGTTTGCCACCGTTGTAATTTCCACTCCAATTTCCCACGACCACTCCGTTGTCGTCGTTGGAGTTCACCTGAAAATATTTTTCTATAATGACCTGTGGTTCATGATGGTTTGTTTGCAAACCAACGGCGAATCTTTGTATAACGATGAAACGAGTGGTTCTTAACCGTTTTTAATCACTGTATTGGTGGACGACTTTAACGAATATTCAAAGCTAAAATCCACCTACTGGAAATTTAGTTGGTAAGTAGTATGTTTGTGTCAGTTAATTTATGGTTTTAGTTTATGGTTCATAAATTTAATGGTTTTAGCTTTGGAATGATATTGTATTCAATTAATGCCAAGAACTTATTGAAAACACCAAAAAATTTAAAACAAAACTCCTGTTTGCAAAAACAAAATTCCCCTTTAGAACCCCTGAATTATATAAAAGGCAAAGGAGTTAGGTTGTGGATGGTTTAAATTCAAAATCAATATGTTTATAAAAGACATGACTTTAACAAAGACCCACACCCCTTTATATGATTTTAGTCTCGACCCCTTTACACCTTCAAAAACATTACGATCTTTGATTGAATTACCATTGCGGAAAGGACACGACTGCAATACACAGGAGATGATCGCTTTTTGAGGCTCTTTAGTGGATCCTTCTGCGCTCGATAATCTTCACGTAATAGTTTCAGAGCCGCATCAAGAATGCCGTTCTCGAACTGGCCGAAGAACCAGTTACTTGAACGAATCAAGTCTACATTGCCCAGATATAATTTGCCCATGCTGTTCAAGACATATTCGTACCTCGAAGCTGCATCCTCCATGAAGCACTCGTCATCTGCGCAAGCATTTGTTAGTTAAGATAAGAGGTGTTGTGTTGTTTAAAATTGGAAACAAGCGTATGGCAGCGAAAATACACCAATTATGTTATTGTTTTTTATGCAGGAGATGTTTAATTTTTATTCCAGTGCATTGTCGAGTTCCATGTAGAAAACAATAAGCGAGTACTAGCTTAGCAATGGGGTTGTATCACATTCCGGACCCACCTTCACTGAATGGGTTAAAGATGACGACGATATCAGGTTTAGTTGTGCGTTCAGTCTTCATTTCACTCTCGAGCTCGCTCGTGATTTCAACAGCTACCTTGTAACGACCGATGATCGCATCAGCCGGGATGTTCACGTCTACACTGATCTTTTTTGCTGCGTTGTCTTCGCTAGCAAGCACACAACTCCAATCCTCTTCTTTAAGAGTTTCCACCATCGGACATCTCATTTTCGTGCCATTGGAAACCTCAGGCTTTGTTCCTGCACAGTTGATCAAAAATTGAGTTCTTTTAAAGTTATAGGCAACCTTAAAAGATGAGCCATAGAAAGCAAATCAACACTTGGATGCTTGCAAACAATGTTATTGTGACAAAGCGGAATTAGTTTTAAAAGAACTTAGCTACATTTAAAAATTAGTTTTAAAAGCTGGCTACATTTAAAAAACTGAATATGTTTATTTGAATTTTGCAACCAAAATGTATCCAAGAGTTTCCTGAAACTTTTCAGCGTTTGCAATATTAGCGTATTTCTCTCTTGCCCAAATTACAATATCTTCTCTTAGGAATAAGTTGTTTAGTTTACCAATGGAAAATTCCAAGACAACGTTGTCAATGGACGGAGCGTAGGGTCTATTACTGAACAAAACTTCCAGACTCCATGTAGTTGAACGTCTTACAACCAAATTGCTGTGGATGTACTTATGCGTCTGGTGTTTCTTGTTTTTCGAGTTTTTTTCCTTCAAATAGTCTATCGTGTGTATTTTGAGCATCTCGGCAATCTGGCCTGAAAATTAAGTAAATCATTTGTTCAAAATGAAAAAACATCTTTGTCCGACAAAATTGTGTGACTTTTTCACTTTCACCTTTAATTACACAACAGGCGTGGAATTTTTTGTCAAACCTGTCGAAATAAGTGAGAAAGCTCAAAAAAATCTGCTTCAAAAGAAAGTTACGTTGCAGAGTTTTATACAGGATTTAAAACCCGCCTACCAGTGCTGGAAAGACTCAAGTCATTTGGCAAAGACTTGAATCGGCAAAGTCCCAACTTTGAAAAGACTTGGAACTCGACATTAGCAATATAGTACCCAACAAGCAACGTCTGCAGTTTAGACTCATTGCCCAACACTGCCATCTATACATCTATACTATTCTACAATCTACATCATCACCGGAATCAGAACTTTCTGTTCGGACAGCCTGCAACCAATCAGCAATCGCCATTTCGTTCACGTGAGCGATGACGTAGTCGTTTAATTGCTGTGGGTTTCGGTCGAGATAGTCTACCAACAACCGTGGATGGGAGTCCAAATATTCAATAACCTGTTTGTCGTTCAACGATTCTGCAAATACGATGAATTGAATCTGAATTTAAACGGATGCACAACCTATTTACAAATTAAAAGTTCTATTGTGGTTTTGTCTTTTCATCGCCAAATTTATGTGATGCATTGTATCCGCCTTTTGTTCGGGCTTCAAACTTCGACTTGGTCTCTAATTCTAACATTTTACAAGCGAAACTTGCCGAAAAAGCCTACTAAAAAAGTTCACATACAACATACAGAAAACACAAAAAGAGACAGATATGCAGAACCTCGTTACCTTCATTTTCCAGATCTGCGTCATTCCAGTTTCTCATTTTGCACGATATTTGAAAAACTTCACACGATATTAAAAAAAAACACTTCGAAGCAAATGCGAACAATGCTAGCTATAACAGAAACTGCTAGTATATTAATGTCAGGAAACGTCTGTCAGCTAAGTATTAAATTGCCAATACACTGGTATTGGNCTCTATGCTGCTGCTTGCACACTAGTTTAGACAAAAAGGTTGGTAGGGGATGAACCGTATCTTGGCCAAACAACTTTACAAGAAAAGCTGACACCCTTTGAAATTACGTGGCTGGAACACCTAAATAATTGTTCATCCGCAAATGGCATCAGAACATGGTGGATTGGTATAATTGCTTGGTCCGTGTACTGGCAATAATAAAGGTTTATTTGAAATGCTATATTTAGGTTGGACGTTAAACTTAATACTTCCAAAGACCTTAATATGTATTACCAAACGAGGTGATCTTTCCACCATCTGGTGCACACAGAATGGACTTGACTATGCTGTTAAGTTTAGATTCTAATAGTGCAACAGCCTAGGTTTTACTCACTTTGGACGGATCATCTTGTGGAGTAGTCCTTTCTGATGCACCGAGTCTTTCCTTAGACACTGTTGACGTGCCAATAAACACCCGTTGATCTTGGGGTTCTGGGGGTCTAAGGGAGTGTTGGTTTTCGTATTGACGTTCGTCTGTACCAATTAAATTAAAAATGGTCAACGAATGTTTTTTAAAATGGCAAAAATTAGTTATTAATATTACGAAGCGAATTTGTCAAATTGAGTTCTTTGCTTTTTAACTCAGCTTCAAAATAAACATAGCTTAAACATATAGATTTTTAGGATTTAAAACAAAAAAAAACTGTTTTACATCCTTCTCTTTATACATGTTTTAACGCGGTATATATTTAGACTTGAGGATCTTATACTTATATATCATACATTAAAACTGATTACAAAACATGTCAAAGTTGCTTGCAAACCTAGCAAAACGAACTTGAATCTAAACAAGAGTGTTTACACGTACAAAATATGTACTCTACCTCTTATATTGGGCAGAGGCAAACTTGGTCGGCTACAACGTTGTGAGAAGGTGCGGATCGGTTCGATTCTGACTTGGTGCTGATCAACACGATTCATGTAAACCATCGGCGGTGCAATCGTCTCATATACAGACTCCTCATAATTGTATCTGTTGCTTCTTGATCTTCTGCGACTTCTCTGCTTAAATCGTTTGCTGTCGTACGACGAACATTTTACACAGGACATGGAAGAACTCATTTTCGAGCCCATATTTGTGTGTCGAAACTGCAAAATGTACAGAGCAAGTAACTTAGCAAGGAAAATCAAAATAAACGTGAAAAGTCTGTTTCAAACCCTAACACCTGTGTTGCCGATAAGCGCATTTTCGTGAAGTCGCTGATAAGAAATCGCACATGCCCTATTTTCACAATTGTTGATGCAGAGCATTTGACCTTTTTGCTGCAAATATTTAAACAGTATAGAGCGCTTTGATTTTAAAACGTTGTCAAGTTCAAAGGGTAATTCTAAAAAAATAATTTAAATCAACAAATTTTAAGGCCCAGTTCGTTCAATAAAGTCTAATCTTCGTGAGGTTAAACCTATTGGGCTTAAATGCAGCATGATAATATGTGATGAGGCCACGACTAGTGTGGAGGTCCGCATAAGTAAACTTTTCGCGTTCTAGGATTAGGCCTCATATAACCACTTGTGGTTCTAGTCGATCCTTTGTAGCCAGCACACATGTAAATATATGAATAAAAGAAAAGTAACTGTTAAACGTAACACCAACGTTTTTTTGCCTGGTGCGTTGTTTGGCATTGAGTGTTTTACGATGTTTAGCAAAAGATCTTATGTAGCGTAAACTATACATTTAAACGTACGTTCCGCAGTAAAAGCCTGTGCTACACGCTAGTGAGGGGCAGAAAATAAGCAACTTTCTGGAAAACCCATTTTCGGCATTTTTAATTTCCCTAATTTTTTCAGTACCTATTAAGTCAAGTCAAGTTTCTATTTATTTGCATTGTCACTTCATCAATTAAGTTTGCCCTCGTTGAACGGTTTCGTAAAACAGCAAGGACACCGAAAAAAAGCTCCTATGCTGAAGGTTTTTTTAGAGTTATTAGGTTAAGCCCGCTATTTTTTTGCACTAACTAACTCTTCAAAACAACTCATTCAGAGGTACAAGTGTTTTGTGTAAAAGTATTTACTATATTTGAACAATAAAAAATTGCTTCATTTTGCAAATTAATGCATCAACATAAAAGAACTTTGGCTTACAACATGCAAAACTACAGCATTAGCATAGCACACTACTGGACAAAATGCTCAAACAAAACAGAAACATACAATGCCGCAAACCTAAATTCGATTCAGTTTTGTGACAATCAAAACCCTCAGGGCTTGGTCGAAAGCAACACAAACACACAATCCAAGTTTGTCTGGGCTCCAGTCCAATCCACATATAGGCTGAGTGGAGAGAGTAGAATTCTGCAAATATTGTAACGTCCCCTCAACACCTGTTTCCACACCATCAACCACTTTCACCCGCTTCGGTGGATATTCATACTTCCACAGTGAGAGGGAGCCAGAACCCCCAGTTGTCATGAAAACATCCCGATTTTGGGGCAAATGCCTTGCTAGCCATACAGTGGACTTGTGAGCTTTTTCAGTTAGAGAAGCAAATCCGGATTTGGGATGCTGTGTACGAAGGTCGAAAACTCGAAATTTGCCCTCCAATGTTGTCACCACAAGTTTGTTCATGGCAATGTCTTTGCGGTCGAATTCAATGCAACACACTCCATTTTTGACATTTGTCTCCCACTTTACAGACATGTTTCTCAGGTCAAACATCTTTACATCACCGTTGTCATAACCTGCGCAAACACAACGCTCATCCGAGTTGTAGGAATCACCGAATGCCACAGCCCAGCAGTCTCTGTGGTCTTCCCCATCCTCTGGTTCAATACAAGCAACTGGTGAATCTTTTTGCCTGACATCCCATACTTTGACAGAACCATCTCGTGAACCAGTAACCAATTCAGGTGCCCCCTCACCCACTCCCAAACCACCAACACCATCAATTGAGTTGATAATTTCCTTGTGTGCACCACAATCATAGACAGTTTTCATTGTTTCCAAGTCCCATACATTGAGTTTGCCTTTGAAATCTCCAGTAGCCAAGTGTCTACTTTGCAGTGATGATGCTGCAAATGTGCCACATTTTAGGGATGAAGGAGTTTCTGCCTCTTTCACCAAAGTCAGTTCCCTGTGTGAGATCTCATAAACTTGTAAGGCTCCAGTTCCTCTTGGGTGACTGCCGATGGTGACAAACTTTGCACTTCGAGGAATCCACTTGCAATCATAAAGTGTAAAGTTCATTGACTTCTCAATATGGGTAATTATTTGAGGTTTTTCCATTTTTCAACCAAAGTTAAATGACAAACAATATACGTTTGTGCCAAAACCCAATTTATTGCCTGTGCTTCATTTATTCATCTGCAATAAAATAATTTTGCTTTAATTTATCAAAACTATTATAAATTTGACCTACAGCATAACTTGCATAATAATATGTAAACTATTCGTCAAAGAATGTGTCAAGTTACGAGTTTCGATATACTTGTCTTGAAACTTTTTTATCACAACTTTAACCAAATCTCTATATTACTGCTTAATTTGTCACAGTTTTTAAAATCTAACTTACAAAACAATCATGTCGGGTAAGGTATACATTAATTACAATTGAATATGGAAGCTTCTAGAGTCATAATTAAATCTTAATTTTAAAACTATGCAAGTTCCAAAAACAAATGCCAAACGTTGGTCGACAGCACAAAGTGTTTAATCCGTAGCATATTTAAAAACATTTGCTTTTTTTCAAGGCCCGGTGGTTGACTCATTTTTTAATCAAAACAAGAGACATGCACCAAACAACTAATACAACTAATGTGTCAATAATTTAAAAAGAAAATTGCTTGACCTAAGAACAATCATTAAGTCTTAAGACATTAAAAAGGTCATTTGCACTTCATAAAATCCTAAAAGTTGAGGATACATTTATAGTCGAGGTACTTTACCTAATCTAAGACAAAAATATTGTTTATTTCATGAACCTTAGTTACATAAAAATATATTTGATCTCTAAGACAGATTGTCGCCTTCAATTTTATGTTAGGAAGATACCACGTAAGAAAACAGAAAACTAACAAATAGTATAAACGAAAAGGGTCGATTGCCACTGTAAGAAGCAGTCCTTGTTAGGCAAAAATGGGAAAGGTGGTATAGGTTTGAAGTTGTTTTGTTTGATTTCTTAAACGCCTGTTGATTAAGCCAACTCCTGTGCCCAAAAGCAGCGGAAGATGATATATAAATTGTTGTATTTGTTTTTCTGGTTTGGTAAAAGGTCTATAGAAACCATTTGAAACAAAACAAATGGTGGCGCCACGGAACCAATCCGAATCGGGAACCACACAATCAGAATTATTTAAGCAAGATGTGGTTCGATAACCAGTGACGATGTGTTTGTATAGTCAACAATGAACCATACCTTGGTTTCGCATAATGTTTTGCAGTGTCCGAGTGTTACAAGAAGAGTATGCTACCGGCGTAAAAGTACTATTGCTAGTTTGCACAACTTTATTTATAGAGTCTACCACAATGCCAACATTTGAATTTTAACATCCCAAGAAACTCACAATCGCAACTTTGCTTTTTTCCACTTACAATTTGTTAGAGCAATCTCGCCAACTTTTGTACTGTATTGATCAATTCCCTATTACCTCATGGCGTTACCTGAAGGCCGGTTGGCGGTTGCGTGTTCTAAAATATTTATGCCCCCCTTGCACAGTTTGTCTGACCTACGTGGCAAATATGACGTATTGCCTGACTTCGCTCGATAAGCGCAAGGGGAGAAACAATGAGTCATGCGCGGATCGGACGCTTAGAGCTGCATGCATTAATGATTCAGGATGTGGCCTTGGGGTGCTATTAGTGAAACAAAAGAATACTGAAATGTATATCGTGCCTTGGTTTTCAGGAAACCATTTCCAAACAAGCAGAGTCCAACATATATGGTAATATACGTTTTTAAAGAAAGCAAAGCACTCAAATTTGAATTGCACATGCGAATGCCAATATGGTACAGATTTTGCAGATCAGTTATACAACTGCGTCCAAAATTAGAACTGACGGTGTAGAATGGTGCCTATTAAATTTCACGCCAACAAATGCGATGCCACCTTCCGTAGCCATGTCATCGAACTGAGACGCGGACTATATTCCACCTGATATCTTTGCCACAACAACTCAGCCAATCGGCTTTCGACCTACCCACACGGCGCGATCACGTGGTTTAATTCATCACCACGGCGACTTCAACGGTAGAGCTGGACGTGATTGGACATGCGCAGTGGAGTACGCTTGTTCCAGTTTCACATTACAAACACCGGTGGAATGCCCAGCCTTTGAATACGCACCCTCGGACGAAGTGATTTTATTGTTGAACGAGTATAATACGATTGTTTGAGAACAAGCGCTGTGCCGTAAGTACAAAGCAAAGAGTGTGGCGCAATCGTCGAAAGCGCCCTTCGGCGAACGGGGTTAATTTGGCGCAGTGGGGTGTTTGTGGACGCCACCCAATAATAATATTTAAGGTCTGAAGGGCACGATGCCAAAATATTGCTATAGATGACTAGGCTCAAAGGAAACACTCTCTGATGTTTAGTATTGTTAACATGTAAATCTAATCATAAAATTGCGGTTAATTATAACATTTTGACGACACGCACGCGACTATTAAGACACCTGGGGAAAGAAACCCCAAACATATGGAAAACGCTGCACAATGCACAAAGAAGATCCCTGTACAAGGCCCTAAATTATTGATGTTTTTCGCCAGCCGTCGGGCGCCTTCAAGCACGTTCTCAATGGCATCGTAAATTAATTTCGACGTCTCGTGCAAAACAATTTTTCCTCGCCTGGAAAAGCACGCTCGTGTCGCTTGGGACTGCCTTGTATCGGAAAACTCTCCAACGCTGCACGTCACTGAAGTGAAAAATCGAAACTAATTTGGGCGAAGCGCCGTTTAATGGTACAAGCCGGCAGGTTGAGGGTAGCAATCCCTTCTGACAGCCCTTAATTTGCTGGCACATCCGTTTTTGGCTTGTTTAGTAGCTTGAATGTTCAGCTGTAAATGATTTACACACACAATAGCAAACGTCGCCGCCTTGTATACTGTAACGAACTAACTGCTGTACACTTTCAGCTGTTTTTTACAGCTGAACATTCAAAAACATTAAATAGTGGTTAAAACAATGCTGTCACAAATAACACTTTGGTTAAAATATTGCTGTCACAAATAACACTTTTCTGACAAGAAAGGCAAAAAGTTCCATTTCATACTGACCCACAGAAAACATTGTAATCAACACTTGCAAACTTACTTAACTCAGGAAACAGGGACAATTTTAGCATGCCCTGCCAGATTGTGTGAATGAAGTGTTGTAGGGGACTTAAAAAAATCTGTTTGTAAACACACCACAGCCCTATACATTTCAAAACACCCAAAACCCTTGGTATCATTTCATTAATGTTTGAGCTCTTAATATCACTAATTTCACAATCATTATTTTGCTTGACCTAATTGATTTGTGGAGGATCAAGGTTTGAGCAATTATGTCAAGCTTTGTCTCAGGAAACAAAGCAGGCTCGTTGCAGACCACAGCAGCAGCTGGCTAGTCCCAAAGGCCGAAGCAAATGTGTGCGAATCGATTACAGACACACTTGCTTTTCGAATGAAGAACCAATTTGTCTCTAGTAATTGTTAAATGTCTACGTGTGGTGGGTCACTGGTAATAATAATGAGTTTGAAACATATATTTTCACCCAGTATATGACAGGGTTTCAACTGCAAATCTTGTTTTTGTAAGCCATAATGGGTGGTTGCTGTGTGACCTAATGGGAGTTTCCTATTGACTAGACAAATAACATGGCCTTACACGTAAAGAGTTCGCCATGCCGCTACATGACAGCAGAAACACATGACATTGGGCAGTCATATTGATGAGTGATTTACATTTTACTTATT
>QXVZ01023244.1:0-11226 GCA_008931825.1 Phallusia fumigata | reverse complement strand
GACTGGCAAAGACCGAAGTGTGTCTGTCACAAAGGTTAGTTTTCTTGACATAACTTCTTTAGCGCATGCTGAAATTTGAGCCTTTATTTTTAGAAACAGTCCAACTGTACTGTGGTTTTAAACTTACTATTAGAGATTTTCATTCTTCACCTGTTTACTTTTGGAACAAATGCATTGCACAATTTATGCAGCATCGTTTGCTTAAATTAGATTTGTGTAAAGAAGATGTATTAAATAAATTTTCAAATGTGAAAAGTATGATAAGTAATGATCTATAGGTTTTTTGAATGACTATGGGTTTAAAATTTGCAAACCACATGAAACAATGAGATTTTTTAAACAAAACATTCAGTAAATTTAGGGGTTTTAATTTTAACAGATAAAAGGGCCGAAAATCCCAGCATTTTACATTTCCTTCCTTTAATCTGTTAAATATCATTTTCAGAAGCTGAAACTACCCAAAATATGAAGGTACAATTCAATATTTAAATACTATCCAATGCAGGTTATGTTGGTGAAACATGCACGTCAGTATGTCAACTCAATGTGTGCCACAACAATGGAGTTTGTCAGTTAAAACCTGATACGGAAAGTGGATACATCTGCAAATGTCCAAGAGGGTTTTCTGGAGCAGCATGTGAGCAGGAACACACAGAGAAATGCCCGGCTGGTTGGTACGGCAGCTCACTATGCGCCCCTTGTAACTGCTCCACTGCAAGGAACTTTGATTCAAATTGCGACGTTAAAACTGGAAAATGCTCATGCAAGGTACGTAAGGTTAATTACTGCCAGTGAATACACTGTACTGAGCATTGTTGAATTTGGTGCTCGGCCAAAATCTGTTTTTGACGCTCGGCCAAATCAAAATCACATTACCAACATCTGTTTATATTGTAAAATGATGAGCAATAGTTCAAACAAAGTTTCTGACACAAAAGTCATCAAATGTTTTCTCTTTAATTTGATGCCGCAGTTATCACACAAACAGACAGTTTTGATTTTCAAGAAAACAATGCATAGCAAATAATCTACTGTTATTCTTCTATGAAAGGGACACATATTGTTTTCTTTTTCTGTCTAATGCCAGTTTCTTTTTTCCCACCGTTTGGTCAAGAAACAATGTTCAAATTTCTTAAAATTTGCACATATGATAGATGCTGATAGAGTTAATCCATCAGTTAACCCACAGGTGCCAAAAACATTAACATTTTTTTGTCATTTTTAGAAACACCACTACTATGTGGCTGAATCGGACTTGTGCCTTCCATGCAAATGTTACCACCTTGGATCTGAAGATCTGCAGTGTAATGAAAACACAGGACAGTGTCGATGTCGCCAGGGAATATCGGGACGACAATGCAGCAAGTGCACTTATAAATTTTCTGAAGTACGCGTCTTTGCTGTGTATTTTTATGTTCAATTTTTTTACATTGTGTATGAATACTGTCTGTAAATCCTTTAATTTAGAAAGAAGTTGAAACTGCAGAACAAAAATGCTGTGTAAAAATGCATAATCGAATATCATTGTTTTGCAATGTTTTGATGTTTTGTTATGCCTAGTTTATCTCATTCTGAATGTAAAAGTTTACCATCTAAAATAACTCTTTTCATGGTTCAACTGCTTGTATATCCACAGATAATGAAGGATGGGTGCCAAGTCCTTGACAACGAATGCCCTAGGTCGCTCCACAGTGACATCTGGTGGCCAAGAACCAAACTAAATGTCCGTCGGCCCATGCTGTGTCCAGCAGGTTCCGTCGGCACCGCGGCACGGATGTGTGACCCTGAAAACAGTTGGTTGGAACCGGATTTGTCAAATTGCACCAGCAACGATTTCCATAAGTTTGCGGTGGTGATGAACCAAATAAAATCGAATCGTACTCAGTTGAATACAAGAAGGTGAGATTTCATTTTTTTTTTCAAAATTTTTTACATTAGTGAAACTTCACAAAAAATGGACACAATGTGTTAGTTTTCCATCTGGCAAAAAAGGTAATCTGATAGAAAGATACAAGTCGTTACTATTGAGACTATTAAAACTGTAAATTGTGCACTTAAAATGTGATCTGTTTTGAAACTCATTATTTTCTGTTGAAAGACCATAACTAAATAGGCAAGCAATCATAACAGTGATAAAGGCATGATTAATATCACATCTGAATATTTCAAAAATACAGTTTGCCAAATAAGCAATCCAGCAAAACACCCTTGTCAGAATCCTTTTTCATAGAAATTGTGAATTTGAAGCATGTTTTTTTATTTCCAGGTCTATTCAGCTTAGCTCTGAATTGGACAAAGCAACAATAGACAGCCCTGTTATGTATGAAAAGGATGTGGTGAGCTCGTATCAAGTGATCAGGGAATTGCTTGAGTTCCAAAGCCAGCAGTCAGATTTTGGATTGGCAACTGCCTCTGATTCATCTTTCACAGGTTTGTGACATTTTGTCTCAGTTAAAAACCAATATTTTAAAATCGATAATAGATGGAAAGATCTTTTTTGAATTTTTAAACAATAAATTTGTTGTGGCTTGTAGTATTATGATACAATATCAAATTAGTCATTATCTTTTTATAGCTCAAAGATAAAATGTTTCTGATTTTGACCATGCTAAAAAAGAAAAAATGATTTTTTCAAAAAAGTCCAGCTTGATAGTTAATCCTAATTAAACACTGGCCTGCAGAATAAAGTAACAGTTTCTGATGGCCCGCAAAAGTTGGAACACACTGTGGTATCAAATTAAAACATTCTCCTTCGATTTTAGGAAACTTAGTACAAGCAACATCCACTTTGTTCAACAACGACACTCTCAATTACTGGCCAGTTGCCACAAACAAAAGCAGTACGGGATTGTCGGAGGCAAATCTCTCCGCCCCTCTGCTTGTAAAGTCGTGGGAGGATTACACGAGCACTTTGCTGGAAAATGTCAACAAAATTTTTTACGATTCTTGTGTTGCCAACTCACCAAATGTTAATTCTGCTATTAAGATGGTTAATCCGACTGAAAATGGTAAGTTAACAAATATATATCAGAAAAGGATGTTTGCTTCAAATATGAACAAGTAAAACTGTGTCTAAGTATTATCACCTTGAATTTGGATGAAATTGCACACGAAATTTGTCTGACAATGACTCATGCTCCTCATATTTTGCATGATATTGTCTGTTATTGAAAGTTTGTTTTAATGTGCTAAAAACTAATGGTTTTGCTGTAGGACTTTTAAACATGCTGTCAACAATTATTTCATTACTAATTCATTGATATCACCCCTAAAATCGGCCAGTATTGCGTAATTTTTATTGAAAAAAACAAATTTTTTGTTGTTGTTTGAAACAGATTATGTTTACGGTGAACTCGATAGCAGCAGCAATCAACAAGTCGTCATGGTAAAGCTTCCAAAATATTTGTTCAAACCTTCTAAATCCATTCCAAATCCTCCAGTTCTTGGTATGTTATCTACAATGTACTTGAACCGTTACAAATAATACAAAGTTAAAAAACTTCCATTCATTTTCAGCACAAAAACCAGCCGTTGCGATTATTACATACAAAAACCTGGAGCAGATTTTGCCGAAAAAATTCGAAGTGGATCGCACCTTCAGAGTTCCTAAGCAGTAAGTTAACAATATTGTTGAATTTTAAATACGAGGTGGCACAAAAAGTGATCAAACTCAACTAAAGTGCTAAAATTAGGAAGTCTTGTTAAAGCTGCATTATTTATATTTGGATTTCTAACACATTTGGGTTGTAATAAGAAGCAAATTGTTTAATGACTATGTTATGCTGTGTTGTGTTTAAATGCTGTGTGGTATATTTGTCATTTTTTCCTTACCAAAAGCCATTACAAGCCTTCAAGTGAATAAAACAGATCAAATAAAAATGAAACAGGCAGAGAGATTGTTTATGGTGAATACATTGTAATGCAAACATTTAAAAAACTGTTGTTGTCACCATCAGTGAATTTTGCATTACAATTTCATATTTACAAGTTTATAATATTCCCTATGTACAAGGTCTATGGAGTTTCATTTTAATTTAAGGTACTCCTTAATTTTGTGTCTTGTATCCCTAACCTTTTTTTCTTATGTGTTTCGCAGACCTATGGTGAACAGTATCCTGGTCACCGTGCAAGTCTATGCTGAAAACCCAGCTGACAATAACCATGGCAACGGTGGACCTGCGCTGGTGAAGAAACTTGATGAACCCGTCGACATCACTTTCAAATTAATCAACCCAAAGGCCATAGAACCTCAGTGTGTGTACTGGAATTTCACTGCTAGGTATGGAAATTCAGTGGATAAAAGCATGTTGGTTTATTTCTTATTGATAAGTGCCATCTAGTGGTGTATATATCATGCCACATGACTTCATGTTTTTGTCTTATTATACGAGTGATGATTGTATGGGTTATTATTAAATGATGTGATCAAACATTTCATTTCTATTCTATCTTTGCCTGAATACTTATTTCGACAGTTGGACAGTTTTGTGGTTAGTCAGTAAAATGCCTGAAATAAATTTCCTTTGTAAATGGCTCTTTACTGCAGGGCAAATGATTTAGAAAATGTGACAATATTTCAACCAGACAGGCCCAAGTCCTAATTTAAATTAAAATATCTTTAAATTGGGATGTCAACTAAAAACCTTTCACTTCTCTGTCTTCTAGAACTTGAAAATATTTCGATTCAATATTTTTAATGTTTTCCTGTTGTGCAGAGGGACAGGTTCAATAGCTGGTGGTTGGTCACAGCGAGGATGCACTCGAAGTTATCTCAACTCAACGCATATAACCTGCTCCTGTAATCATCTCACTTCATTTGCTGTCATCACTGATGAAGAGATAACAAGGTAACTGCCCACAGCCATGCTATAGGTTTATAACCACATAGGTAAACCCTTAAAAGGGGTTTTTCATTTCTTACCTGCAAATTGTGTAGTACTGTAAAATGTCAACCAATAAAGTTTTTTGCAAGCAATAAGTTTTTATTTGCTTTGTCGCATCAATGCATGTCCCACAATTCTCAGAATCAGTAAAGTTTCAACATTTTCTAGCAATTTTCAGAAGGTATCTGTAACATTCTGTCAAAACTATCAAAATGTGGTAATTTTTATGTATTTTTTGTTCCTTTTTGTGCAAAAACCAATTTTAAAATAAAATCTCAAGCTTTTCTTTTAAAATTGGTGAAAAAAGTATTAGAAAATTTGTTTGCTGTTTGCAGTGTGTTGTCTTTGCTCCCTGTGCGTGTCACAATGGTGATTGCGGTCTCAGCATCCCTGGCGTTTCTCTTTGCATCGATCGCAGCATCCCTGTTCCTCCCTGACGTCAAATCCATCCGAGCACTCATCAATAGAAACATGGCCATTGCTATATTTCTCACAAGCTTTCTCTATCTTATCGGAATTCAGGTAAATCTCAAGTTACTTCTTTGTTATTTAAGAACTGTGGTTCTTTTTGTTTTATGGATCCCTTTAACCGATATTCGAAGCTAAAATTGCCCCCTTCGGAAATTTAGTCAGTAAATAGTTTGTTTATGTCAGTATAATAGAAAGAGAATCTAAGCTCTTACAATTAAAAAACTTTTTAGACTCTTAATAAAAAATCCCCCCCTTCTGGTTAAGAACATCTGCTTTAGCATATCATGGTGGTATCATGTTTGGAACTAACATGGGGTTTTTGCAAATTAAGTCTTTCATGGCTGATCCAAAACCTGTGTTTGTGGTATTAAATTTTGGCGTTTTTAATGCTCTGGGCTCTGCAAAATTGTCATATTGTGACAGCTCTGGTAACAAGACATATGTGTGAAATAGAAGGTTTGCGTTCGGCCAATTTTTACACTGTTTTTGTTTATTGGATTACAGCAAACAACCAACATCTACTTGTGCATGTCGATTGCTGTTGGGCTTCACTTTCTCCTTATGTCCATGTTCGCTTGGATCTTTGTTGATGGAGTTCATCTGTATCGCGTTCTTACTGAAAAGCGAGACATCAACCGAGGGAAAATGAGGTAAGTTGTCTGTTCTCTATCCGCTTGCAATCAGTCACTTCTTTCTTTTACAACTGACTTCTTGTGCCTAAAGCTTGTTGACCTGTTACTTAATTTCATTTTTTCATTTTTTGGCAAATATTTTTTAGCGTTTTTCGGATTTTAACATTTTTTTTTCATTTTTGTAAAAAAATAGTTATGTTTCTATTAAATACAAATTTTGAATATTTTTCTATATTTTTATATTTGTGATGAATATATATTTCAATTATTTTTTGTATTTGTTAAATCCATTTCATTATTTTTCCAATGTGTGCAGGGTATATTACTTGTTGGGATGGGTCGTACCTGCAATCATCACAGCTCTGTCGGTGGGTTTGGAAGCAAAGGGTTACGGAAATTCCCTTTTCTGCTGGATTTCGTTCGACGATCTTCTCATCTGGAGCATAGTTGGTGTGTGAATTATCGTCTAACGCATTATCTGTGCTGTCTAAATTTTGCCAAAAAATTGAATGGCGAACGCCACTTCTCTAGTTCAGCAAGTTACATGTGTTAGCCCCGAGAAAGTCTTAGTAAAGTCAATGGCGCAAGGTTTTTGGAATAAAAATTTGCAAACTAAGCTTAAGTGTTTAGTTTCAAGCAGACGCAAGCTATTCCGCTTCGACGAAGAATTCACAAACAAAGAGCTGAGATAAGCGATTGAGTCTTTGTCAAGCATAGAGCTTTGATGCAGCCTTGCAAAACTGCAGGCAAGCTTCAATAAATTATTAGGCGCAACTTTGCCACGAGCGTGAGACTAAATTATGATGTAAACTCGTGCGCACTTTCGCACCCAAGTGCTGTAAACGGCAGTTAAACCGCAGGAAACAAATGACCTTGCGCTGGAAACAAATGAACTTGCGCTGGAAACAAATGACCTTGCGCTGGAAGCAAATGACCTTGCGCAGGAAACAAATGACCTTGCGCAGGAAGCAAATGAGGAATCGTCAATGAGATAAACATGATTTTCGGACGGGAATATAAGCTAGCTTGCCTCCAGTTATTAGCCTTTACGTTTTCAGGATCAACTGTGTTTTAAAATGCCAAGGAAATAAAGTAATGCAGATATTAAACACATGTTTCCACTGTAATTTGTTACAGGTCCCGCTGTTCTATGTTGTGGCGTTTTCTTTCTTCTGTTCTTCCTCTCTGTGCAAGCTTACCTCTCCTCAAAGAGCGCATCGATGAAGAGGGAGGAGATTTTGCATGAACTCCGCTCTTCTTTCGTCCTTGCTCCTCTCATCGCATCAACGTGGACATTTGCACTGTTTGCTGTCAACTACAACCAGGCGATGTGTTGTTACGTCTTCTCTGTGCTCTGCCTTATACAGGTAAATCAAGTTAATTGTAGTATCCGAGTATTTTGTAGAATTAGAAAAGACAGTCTTGGGTATAGGATCTAGTCGGATGGGGTAACTGGTTTGATTTTCGCAAATTTCAAATTCTAGGGCCTAATTCCGTGGTTGTCGAATCTCGTGGTTGTTAAAAGTATTTGTTTTTTTTTCTGTAACAGTTAGTTCTTATGGACCCTCTTCCCTGGGATTTGTTTGTATATGTTTTATTTTTTCTTTTATGTCCTGCAGCTTGTCTACGCACTTTTGTCATTAAATGTTTGGTGGATTTGGATAAAACTAAACATTGTAAATGAACTTGATTGATAATTGATTTTAAAAAATCATTTGTGCCCCGTAATAACTTTCTACATATATAAATATCCCTAAAAGTTTGTGGCAGACGTGATCTACAATAAAGGATGTTGTAATTTGCTAACTGCCAAAAAAATGATTAAGATTTATTTTGTTCTGTTTACTTCTCCACGGTAAGCACCAGTGGCAGAGTTTACGACTTTTCAGCTTTGTAAGCGTGATAATAACCTTGTTTCTTTCTTTTGCAGAGCGTCTTGGTATTTGTATTTCACTGTCTGTTGAACAAGGAAGTGAAGAGAGCTTACCACAAGTACAAGGAGAGGTCGTTGAGAAAGAATCACGATATCAACACCACAACACAACAGCTGCTGCGAAGTGTAAGTTTGGCTGCTGGAGTTTTACTTACCATCTTTGTCATTCGTACACGACACTCGCCCTGTATAAAAATGCACGCTGGCGAAACGCGGTGATTCCCAACCGTTTTTCAATGCATTTCCCCGTTCGCTTATTTTTTGGAACTTTCATTTTTGTATGTTAGCAAACTTTTTTGTCGGTTTCGTATATGACACAACGATTAACAAAATAATAAGTCGCGAATTGCTAAGCATTGAAGAATTTTTTTACTAAACTTTATCATCGTAATTCCTCAAAATTGAGTCACGTGGCTACTCTAGCAACTGAACATAAAAACTCAAAATTGATTTTAACTTGAAAATATAACCCGTCCCAAAACCAACGGTAACAATTTTCGTCTGTGTTTTATCTTTAATGGTTTTCTGATTTTTCAGTCGATCGGCCGAACGCCAGATTCATCAGTGCGTGGCGGCTTACCACGCTTTAATAACTCCACGTCAGAGTCACTGTCAATGAACCACATCACCCCGCAGAGGGTAAGTGCGCCTTCTAGCGGATTTTGTGAATGTGATTAATGTACCCTCTGACCGTTACCATTCAATTTTATCTCTGCCCACGTCTTTTTCAATCGTTCTTGAAGGATTTTTTGGACAAAAAAATTGATTTTTGTCACTGTTGAGCGTTTTTCTGCATTCATAAGGACTTCATACCGTTTCTATTTAAAATACTTCTCACATTTACCAAAATATTCTTATAACTTATAGTAAACACATATTTATGTAAACCTTGCATTGATGATGGTATCAGTGATTGTCGAAAGGTTTGCATTACAATGTATTCACTACATACAAGCTCGCTGACAGTAATGGCTTATAATTAAGCTTCTTTGGGACGTTAAATATTTCAATTGCGACCCAATGTAACCAAATTATCATCACACCCTTAACAGAGATCACCCAACTTCGACTCCCTGGACATGAGCGACTCCGAAGCCTCGGATGTGAGCTACGACGGTGACGTCACCGCTTCGGACAGTTCAATATCTCTCGCTTCGAGTTCCGGCGACGATGAAGTTGATATGAACACGCTGCAGAATATACGTAACACGAGGCCGCAGAATAACCACATATCACATGTGACACCAACAGGTAATGACGTAGATCCGACCTTGACATTGTACAGTCCCCGGTGCCACAAACGACGTTTTCGTTGACTCTGACCGGCCCGTTTAAGCTCATTTGGAAGTACAAAATAAACTTATTTGATTAAATAAATGACAGTTTTTGTAAGGCAGCCGCCTTTTTCATTGCTTGGCCATGACAAGTAAGCATTGCTGTTATCAAAATCGTATTATGGTGGTTTGCATTAGATTCGTCTTCTTCGTTTGACCTAACTTTATTGTTGTACATTGACAGAATAATTAAATTTTTTGGAATTCCATAAAAATTCGTTTTGGTTTAAGAATCAAAATCCTATGCTATTGATGCTTGCAAAATATATTCTGGTACTTCGTTTGGGGGACATTTTTTTCTTCCCATTACATTGTGCATCATTTTCATGGATAATTTTAGTAAACACTTTAACTTGTCAATAATATTCCATTTCTATTTTGTAAAAAAACAGTTGCTCATTAATATTACCTTGTCAGTTTCTCCTGGTCCATACCAGGCAATAGATATCCTCCATATTAAGCCAACGATTGGCGAATATACTCACAGCAATATAACTAACCGCACCCCATATTTATAACCTGGCAACCATTGTGTTTGTTCGTTGCCAGGTAACGGGAGTTCGAGAACAGGACAGCTCAGCTCGTCACGTGTCAAGTTTCGATCGAGTCGAAGTGACGACAGTTTGTCCAAGTAAGTTGTGATATAATGCACGTTGAATTATCATTAGAAACGTGGATGCCGGAGAGCTTCTGTACAGCGCAGTGGTTCCCAACCTTTGTTGATGCATTTCTCCTTTTTTGCTTATTCTTGAACGTTTCATTTCGTTCCCTACCAGACGAGAAGTGATATAAAGTGATAACAAAAGGTTTCGAACCACTGGTCTACCTAAAAGAAATACTTCACTTATCGTGAATAACTTAACTATAAAGTAGAAATTTCTGCCTTTAGCTCAAAACATTCCTCCCCGGTTGGGAGCCACTGTTTTATTTGAAAACCGTCAATATCCGCAGTTCTCGAATCGTTTTGTCGCTCACATCTTGTTAACAAGGGGTACAACAGCTGCACACCAACCTACACAATTCTGTAATTCCCAAAAATGATTTTTTGCCGAAATGCTTGTATCCTAGATTGCAAACTTCTGGTGAAGAAACTTCAAACTGATGTTGAACCATTGTTAGTTGTGCACATCATTTAAATCTACCTTTGTGCCCCTAAATTTTTGATGCCGTTTTTTTATTGGTTTTAATTTGTTGCAGCCAAAGCAATGAAACGGAATTCTAATGGTCGGGTTTGAAAATCTCAAAAAGCCAAAATCTGCGAGGGTTGAATGCCACCGCTAGAGGCGACACAGAGCGCTATCAAGAGCGTAATAGTTTGGTATCAACCAACCACTCAAATGTGTCTAAAACAGAATCTAACGCGGAGATTTTATACACATATTGCTGCCAGCATTCATTTTTCACGTTGTAAGCCTTAGAAATTGAAGTTTTCATGCAGAGTCGCCTTTTGTTTTGAACTAAAGCTGATTACCGCATTACTGAAGCAATGTAATTTGTCCGGTTGATCAGTTCTTGGTCAAAAGTAGCAACCGGAATCAATTTTACTGCATCGCATTTTTTTGTTTTACCCAAACGCATGTTAAACTTCAACCGTGTCTAACTGAACGTACTAACCGAATTGTGTGTTGTTAAATAAGTTTAACAATCGCCAACTCAAGACCAATCCCTACACGTCTTACACTTGTTCACGACATTATTTCGATGCAATTAAAATCAACATACAAAGTGTTTAAAATTGATCGAACCTGGTAAAATGTACACGTGGTTTTTAAAGTAGATCGCCATCTTACTATTGGCGGAGAACAATTTTAACTCTGTGACAATCTGTTTGAAACTGCCATTGGCGTGTTGACCTTGAATGTTGCGATTTTACCCTTGAGCTCACCTGCTAAATTTAAAAACAACAGCGACCATCTTAGTGTGGTTTATTTTGCAGTTTTTTGTTCTGCAACTTACTGATTCGTAAGCGCCGC
>QXVZ01023243.1:27439-40879 GCA_008931825.1 Phallusia fumigata | reverse complement strand
TCACGCAATTACTTTACACCAAGCAACGCTTTGTGTGGGCCACAATCGCTTTCACAAAGCAGCATTGCGCGGTGGTGCAACAAGGGGTGTAATCAACGCTGCACATGAATCGTACATCTGGATTATATCAGCAGTCACGCGAAATTTCATCGACTAAGAGACTGAAATCGCCTCACGGACCCGTAGGGGTCCGCGCCCCCCACTTTAAGAACCACTGCTGTATATGCGCACGCACAACCTGCCCGAGGATACCAAATTATGAGGCCGCTTACCGTATGTATTAAAATATATGTATTGGCGGACATATCTAGAAAAAATTCTTGGACTATTGCAACTAGATCATTGGAAAAAGAGACGGCTGATAATTCGAAATTTCATTACACGTTATGGCGCAAGTAAATATGATGTTATCAGATATTCCTTTGTAACATATCTTCTTTCACTGCCTTGAATCCCACTATGTTGGGTCGCCGGTGCGGATTTTCAGTCTCCAACTTGCTCTGTCCACTGTTTCATATTCCTTTGTAACATATAATTTGTAAAAAACAACTTCGACTCACTGGTGATTGTGAGATGAATATAAAGTATGTGGTGTGGCAAACAGTAGCGAAGGTTGTGCACCCCAGACACAGATGTTCACCACGACAAATATCACATAAAAACACACTTCGATGCAAATGATTCTGTGCGCAGTCAGTATTAGACTTCAGAGTGAACACGCGGATTTTCTTTTACCAATAACCGCTTATTTCTTATTCCCAATGTACCTGTGAGGTGCACTTGTTTTGATCCCATGAACAGTGAATATTTTACAAGACGACTGCATAACAACGAACCCTGCTTTTTCTGCAGTGGATGAAGGAACTGTGTGTTCAAGAGGAAAACGACGTGAAAAGGTTACTTGCCTGTTTGGATGTCTTTGTAACAAACGTGGTGAAAACGCTTCTGACATGCCAGTTCCCTGCCGACGAACTTAAAAACGTTCTCCTAGAGACCAGGTTCTTCATCGCCAACATCCAGCTTCGAAAGTAAGTGCGGTTAAAAGCGGCTTGGCTCAGATGAGAAAAGTTAGAGATACGTTCTGAAGTAGTAGTTAACATTTGCAAAGGAATGCACTTTTGTGTTGAACATATCCCGTTTTGTCACTATTTTTAACGTCTTTTATGTATTTTGCAGTGACTACATGAAAATTATCTATAAAGCCTTCCCTTTGGAAAAAGTGCCTCCCAAGTCGCCTGTTAACTCGGTTGCTCACAAGAACAGCAGCACTAACCCTGCACTACCGGTCCAATCGTTGCCACCAACCCAACCGGTTAAAATATCTCCACCCCCGTCTATGACGTCACCCAAGTCCACCTCAAGCGTACAACATCCTGTTAAAAGTCCCCCCTCGGTTGCGCCCCCTAAACATCCCCCCTCAGATAACCCCCCGAAACGCCCCCACTTGGAAACACTCCCCAAACCCCACGACGTAAAATCTCCACCACTTCCCTCATCCAAGGGACCTCTCCCGCCAACCCCCGGAGCCGGTCAAGCTGCTGGGGGGCTCTCCCCGACGGTGTGCCCCCAGTGCGGTGACGTCATGACTAATTCGTTCAAGTGTTCGAAATGTCATGCGCGACGAAATCGCGACATCAAGTGCCCAAACTGCGGCGAAGTGAACAAGGACCTAAAAGGATACAGTTGTCGGTTTTGTTACGCATCGCTGCTTACGGTTCTCGCATCCGGAGATGGTGCTTCTTCCCAAACAATGCAGAGTCCTCCCCCTGAGACGCAAGAGAAGAAAAAATCCAAGAAGAAAAAGAAGAAGCGGATGGAAAGGCAAGCATCAAGGGAACAACAGCAGCTGGAGAGGCTAAAAAGTCCTTCGTCTTCAACCCAAGATGCACATTCCTCGACTTCCTCCAGCGAATTGTTAAGTCCAGTTTCTAATCCGGACAAGAAGAAACTCTCCAACAAGATTGTCCTCAAGAAGATAAAGCCACAGGCGAATGACTCTGGGACTGATCGACATGATTTCCAGGTCAAAAAAGCCTCGACCCCGTGGGAAAAAGAATCGGAGGTTGTCAAAACAAAGTCACATCACCCGGCGCCACTAAAAATACGCCTCAACTCGAAAAACTTTGAAAAGAGCGAAGTCGGAAAAATACGCTCCGTTTCATCTGAGGTTATTTCTGCGGATACGAGTCGGCTGAGCGCTGATAGCGACGAGGACGACTTCAAGAGCTCAACCAACTTCTACAACAAAGTACGCAAGCCGTCGTTTGATTCGCGCAAATGGAACAATAGTAATAGAGAACCCACCCCGCTACCCCCAAAACCTCGCAGCTACAACGCTGTTGGTCCATTTTCCGGGAGGTCTCCGCCGTTCACGCACAGTGACAGCAGCAAGGTGTCTGATCCTAAAATTCCTCCGTTAATATTGAAGCGTAAACTTGACGAAGCCGCGCTGAAATCGCCTGAACAGAAGCGCTCCAAGGTGGAGCAGCAGCCACAGCTAAAGCGAATGCCCAGTAAAGGTGGGTCGATGTCGAAAAAGCAACGCGATATCCTGCAGCGTATGAAGACCGGCGTAAAACCGAAAAACACCGTGCCTGCTCCGTCGTCGTCGACCTCGGTGATACAGAAACCGACGCCCAAGAGCCCGTCACGAAACACCGAGTGGGAAGTGACGAGGCGACGGAAACCTGGACCAGCGAGCCGCACATCGTATTATGTTATAAACCCCAAGTGGCGCATTCCCAAATACCTTAAACTACCTTACACGTTGGACTTGCCCAAAGTGTGTCGTGTTCACTTGTCGCCGTTCCCGCCTAAAATCATGCGCCTTATCCACGAACACCAGCCCAATCTGAACTTAACGAGCCTCTACGCTTAGTTGGGCGTTCAACAAAGGACCAAACGAAGATCCAACAATGGAAAACATGTTTTGTGCTGAGCATCACATTATTCTTGGTTAAATATTTCGTTTGGTGTAACTTGTATTTAAGTTTCTGTACAGGGTGCTCCCGGATCTTTCAATTCTCGACGCTGGATGTCACAATACAGAAACTTTCAAAAGGGTTTAAAAGGAACAACGTCTATTGATCTTTGCAATTGCGACATCGGGAGTTCGATCTTCGGGGAAAGCTTGTTGCTGGTGCCTCAATTTTTCGAAACATTCGATTGTATTCTATTTGTTACTAGTGGCGTTTGTGTTTTAATCCCACTTGTCACAATAAGCCACATGATGTTGGCTTTCGCGTTTTTACGAAATAAACATTACGTTTGACTACATAGTTTGCGGGTGCGTAGGGAAATTGCTTATACCCATCGGACACACTACGCCTGTCCGCAGCGTATTTCCTGTAAGAGCGTGTCCGTTTTCCTGAAGTCTATTTTGCAAGAGTCTGCAGTGAAACATAAAACAACAAATTCATGTCAGTTGTCTTCTGAGAGAACTGCTTTCATTACTAGAAGTAACAGATCAATTTGTAATGAACCCGCGAATGTCACAGCAACGTTTTGCTTTGATGGACTGTAATTAATAAACGCGGTGGATTTTTGTATGCAAGGCTAATTAGGTTAATGTGTAATTATGTTTATTCTATCAGAAGTTTTGAAAGTGTGTCCGTCGATTTGGTCAGCATGTTAGAAACGTCCGATTTTTGTGCACTTATTTTTGTAATGTTTCTATTGAAACGGTTAAAGGTCAAATTGATGAAGCTGCTTTTCGTGCAATTTGTATGAGTATTGTACTGGGAAGAAATAATTGTAGTGTAGAAAAGTCAAAGTAGTTATTTAACCAATACTAAACACATTCAGTGCCAAATCTCTAAAGTTGGTGGATATGATCTATTTCTATCGCAGTCAAGCAAGAGTATTTAAAGCATCCGTTTTTTTGCCAGCCAGTATCGACAGTTTTTGTCTTCTCAGCAAAGAGGTATGATTTTGGACTTTTATTCAGTAAGCGTTAGTAACAATTTCACTCGAAAAAACAGTATGCTTAAGTCATATGTCTATTCATGTGAAAAATGCAGTTTAATCGCTTTAAACTGACTGCCAATCAAAGCTCACAAATTTATGCGGAAAAACACATATTCCATGCAAAATCTATACAATTTATTCTCTAAATAAATTAAAAGTTTCAAATGTGACATCTGAAATAAATGTATACACATAGGAAGAGGTTTGGTAAAAAAAGTGAAGCTTTGTTGAGTTGTTAAGGGTAAAAAAACAGATATACCAAATACCGTATCAGCAACTGGAAGTCAACAATACAAAGGAGAAAAGAAACATGTTTAAAGAAAAGACAAGGTATAGCACTGTTCAGTTTCATTTAGGTTGTACAGTGGTTTGTTTAGCTAGAAAGGTATTAAGTTGTGTTGATCGAATTTATTGCTTATATCACTGTGTTTATGTAAAAAATAGTATATTAGTTTGTGTTGGTAAAACTGGTGTTTTACTTTATGTGGATAGGTCAAATGGTTAATGTTTACAGCTTTAACATTGATATTTTTGAATAGCACTCAGTTTACGTTGTTTCAAAAACAATCATGTTTGAAAACTTCTCGTCTTGGTTTTGGAATGACAGATTTTGGTTACCTGTTGGTGTATCATTTAAAGACCTCGAAGACAGACCTGGATATCATTATGCAAAACCAAGCGACCTTTATCTCATGCCAGTTTATGCACTTGTTATTCTTTGCTTGCGATCTTTATTTGAACATTTTGTATCCAACCCCATTGCAAGCATGATGAATGTTCATGATAGCAAACGTACCCTTGCTGAGCCAAATGTACGTCTAGAAAAGTACTACAAATCAGCCAAGCATCCAGAAGCTCGCGCTATAGAGGGAATTGCAAAGCAAATGGATATGAGTATAAGGGAAGTTGAACGGTGGTTCAGAAGAAGGCGCAACATGGATCGACCACAATTGCGCAAAAAGTTTGCTGAAGCTAGTTGGAGGTGTTTCTTTTATCTTTTTGCATTTACATTTGGCATGGTAACATTGGTTCAAGCCCCATGGTTTTGGGATAACCTTGCCTGTTGGGTTGACTATCCCAGACAGACCATGTGGGACTCTGTCTACTATTATTACATGCTCGAAGGTGGGTTCTACATATCATTGTTGTTCTCCATCATGAGAGATGTCAAGCGCAAAGATTTTACAGAACAATTGATTCACCATATGGCCACTATCTTTCTAATTGTATTTTCCTATGTTGCAAATTTTGTTAGAGTGGGTAGCTTGGTCATGGCTATTCACGATGTTTCAGACATCATTTTGGAAGGTGCAAAGTGCTTTGTTTATGCAAAAAAAAGTGTTGTTGCAGACAATATGTTTACACTTTTTGCGATAGTGTTCATCATATCCCGATTGGTTGTTTATCCATACTCGGTTATCCACACGACATGGGTAAAAAGCATGTGGCTGTTTCGACCTTACCCTGGCTACTATTTTTTCAACGCTTTGCTCATGGTTCTTCAATTGCTGCACATTTTCTGGGCAGCAATCATAATAAGAATGGCTGTTCGGATGCTGGTTGTCGGCAAAGTGGAGAAAGATGCTCGCAGTGACGTTGAGGAGGCAAGTACATGCGACGAATCCAACCACAAAAAAGAAAATGGAAACTCATAAACATCACCCCCTGAGATTAGGAAAACTGATTAGTGGTAGTTACCATGTACATGGATAGAGCATGCTTTCATAGTTTTTTGGTATCACGCATATAGAAAGCATTTTTTGCATTGGATATTGTATTTGATCAGGACTAATTACATTGTTTTTATATTTTCAAGGAATATGTTTGTATATATCATGAGGCAGCCTTTTTTATATTTAGTAGTATTTTATGTGAATGAATGCAGTGTACTAATGTCTAAACATAATCGAAAATTGGTTCACCTTCTATTGTTTACCTCAAGTCATCATGTTTTGTCCCAAATAATACGCAAAACGACTATTTTAATAGTTCTCGAACCAAATGCAATTTAGAACTGTATTGAGTACCTTTTGAAATGGTTTGGACAAAAACTATGTTAACAAAAAGCAAATATTTGTATTTTAGTGTGGCAATGTCCTATATTTTTGTGTTCCATTGTTCAGTCCTTACTAGCTGTTAAACAAATTCATATACACACCAGTGTTTTGGTGGGTTTTATTGTGCACTTGTACAAAATCAGTGCATTAAATTTTTTGGTGAGAAGTAGAACTTCACTCATAAAATTGTAACCAAGCATTTGTAACCTTAGTAGGTTTCTTTTGTGTCTTTACATACATTTGCATTCTTTTCTGCATGTTTGGTTTTCATGTGTACATACATATATTTCTTTTTGTTATACCAATAATGATTCTTTCTTTATTTACTTTCGAGTATTGTCAAAAAACTGCAGAAACAATAGATTTTACACCCATGAATCTTTTGTAAAATCCACCATACCACTTTTGTCAATTTTTCTTGATTATTGTGTCACTGCTAAACTAACATGACCTTTGGCTGGCCATTATCAATCATTCCCCTAATGTTTAAATAAGTTTTGCAACGTTTTAATTGCTTTTCATCTTAACTCCTAATTGGGTGCACCAGTGTTCTGTGCCCAATCAGTTCACTAAAAACCATATGGAGAAAATCAAGAGCAGAACAATGTCGAAGAGTAAATTTTTAGTTTCTTTGCGCATCTGTTAGTAAAATCGATTTGTTTCTTACACCATGTCGTGTGACCATCTACAGTTTTCTTTACAACTGTAACGCGGACCAATGGTGGCTTTAGGAAACCCCCTAGTTAAACTGACATGCAATATTTGTTTTTGCTTGCATGGAACTAAGCAAAAAGACCTACACCATGTCTTTGTGACCTGTGTTGTGATTTTATTCTCTTAGACACTTTTGTTTGAACCACTTAACTACATCAACTGCAGTTCTAGCAACCAACTTTTTTATTTCAGTGTCCATTAACATACAAACCCTGCCTGTGGAAGTCTGTTGGGTCGACAGTGCGCATGTGTGCCTTGTTATTTTTGTCACAACGTGCGTAATGTGTCCCTCTTTAATCGCCAACGTCCATTTTAAACGAATAATTTCCGGTGCAATGGTGTCAGTATCACAGTAAAATTGTACCAGTACATAAGCAACGTTGGTATATATTTTTGTACAAGCTGTTTGATGACCAATGATCTCGTTTTATTGCAAGTATGCATGTGCTGTTTTTAAAACAACGCTGATTATTGATGTGCTTTTGCTGTGATGCGGTCTTCCGGACCGTGGAGCTACGTTATCAATACATGATGCGCGTGGAAGCCTCGACGTCACGATTCGTGACGTGTGCCTTATTGTTTTAGGCGGAACATAACATAGCTGCCCCGCGGGCTGACATCAACCATCGAAGTCGTTTCGAAAATCAATTTTTTTGTCCCATGCAACTAATAAAAACTAAACAACAACCGTAACATTCGACAGGTCGGTCCGTTGTCCCGTTTTTGTCCTTATTGGATTGAAACAATCAGTGACGTGCCGGCTGTAAAAGATGTTTACATGTTCATGTGCTTCGCAATCAATCAACGTCACCGCCTGACCCTCTGGCTATCATATCTGAAGATCTGGCAGGTGTTTAAGCCGAGCAAGCAGTGAGCAGGGGTTAAAGTTGTTTGCAGGCCCATGTTTACCATCACCATAGTTTTGCAACAATTGTAATTTTTACACATTTGGTCGTATTAGTATATGAATGATTGTAAAATACAAGGCCTGAAACGCCACAAAGCGAGTAGAAGCACGTACCAAATACAGTTCTTCATTGGCTTAAAACTAAAGTTCTTTACCTACTATGGACGATTTGAAAACATTTAGGGATGAAAACGCTTTGTTTTTTTCAGCTTGCACTTGAGAACATTGTACTGCATGTTGAACCAAACGTTAAAAACGACACATTGCGTATATTTTAGGGACTTGTGTTACACTTTCAATCTTCATTAACCTTCCAACGAGTTTAGCTATGGGCATCCACTCAATTATGTATGTTTTAATTGTTCGCAAATATGACCAACTGTTTGCACTTTTAACGGCTTTGCGGTTAATGCAGACTTCGGCCTTTGCACCGACAAAAGGTTGACTGTCGTCATCACGGTTTATTCACTGCCCTGGCTCCGCTGTGCCGCGCAGACAATTAGTCGTAATGTGTATTTGAATTATCAATTCATGATGTTTGTGGTCTGTCGCTGCGAAATACCCCTTTAACTCGGTTGTAATTTCCCCTGCGACCTTTTTGGCATGCCTTTGCTGCAAAACGAAGCGAGCGAATTTTACGATCATTTTTTGCTAAATAATCGTAAAAAGTGTGCAAGTTTGCCATGCACACCTTGAACCTAATGAGTAACTGAAAAAATATGGCTTCTTAATTTGGTTTTCAAGTGCACATGTAAATTCGCGAAGTCGTCTATGTATAACTAAATCTGTATGTTCTGCTGGCAGACAGATGACACCAAACGAAAGTACAATTAAAATATCATGTTATTTTGTGATACGTGTAAAAACATTGCCAACCTTGTGCAAGAATATGATTCAAAACCATATAAATTGGTATTTTTTTAAGTTTTGTTTCATTCTGACCCGGTGATAAAGAGTTCTTTTTTCTCTGTCCATCTTAAATTGTGTCTTCTCGCAAGCCCGAACGCACAATGTAAAAAAGACATGCGATTTTTACAGGCCGTGTACTGTACAGTAGCGCAAGTTCTGCACATCAATTTTTACAAAAGAATTGTTTTATGGTGCTGAAGACCTTGATAACTGTTCGCCTGTCTTGTTCCTGCCTTCTGTGTTTGTTTGCGGGGAAATGCCTGGCGGTTATTTAGTTACGTTTTTTGGCTTATACTGTCTGTAGTCTTCTTCACAGAACTCTTGGCTGGTTGTTACCATCAGCCGAATAAAAGCTCCGGCGTCGCGCAGAATTTTCTGTAAAAATATAACCGGCAGTTGGCGTTCGAGGTCAACTAAGCACCGACCATTCAAAGAACTTGAAGGTTCTTTTCTTTGTTAGCGATATCTTTCATGCTTCACATAAAAAATTTTCCACCCCTTAAATACTCGACAGTTTTTCAAATTTTGCCTTATATGTGTTTCATGTACCAATAGGTTTATGGTCCAACCCTTGTCTAGCGCGTTTATTTAAAAAGTTGGCCACGAACGCAGCTGAGCTTTTACAGTATCTTCGAAACGTTGGTGATGCTGCTTACCTTCAAAGACAGGTATTGAATATAATCCATATCTCTGCTTCTTGACATGATCCAGGAAAACTCTACATGTAGCTGGAGCTTGCTCAAGACTTTGAAACAGAAGTGTTTTTTTTGAAAGCCAATTTAGTGAGTCAAACTTTTTAAAGCAAATTTAGTCTCTATTCAAAGATGTGAATTCGGTCGATTTAACTAAGTGTGAGCAAGAAAACATATCTTGTGTTACACTTTTGACCCATAGTTGCTCTATGCTGCCGTAAGAAAAATTGCACTTACAACTCAGATCCGGATCAGTGAATTTATATCTGTGGCACGCATACGCCACGTAGTAACTGCTGTAGTCGGTATCGAGGATCCAGTAAGGAGTTGGATATGGAATATCTGTCATTGTGCAGAAAAAGTCATTTAGAGATACCGGCCACACATTTTGCGGGCCTCCTTCAAATACGTGACAACTCATCATTAATAACACATTTAAAGACTGTCGCATCAGTTTTTACTCAGTATTTTATTAAGGTTATGACAGATTACACGAAGCAGCCTATTTAGGGTATTGAAATTACTGTATTTTTGTTTTGTATTAAAATACATTAACAAGGACGGGCAATTATGTCTAAATTTGGTTGGGTGGAATGAGGTACTTAGGTACATTTGTCCTCAAAATATTGTCGTTTTGTTTAAAAACCTAGAAAAAATGTTAACTCTGATACTGTAGTTGCATTTTATGCACTTCTAACGGTATCCAATGACCAACTGAAAGGTCTTAGACGTTGTATTGCGTAAATGGGTTTGACACGTACCCTTCTGGAATTCCGAAAAATGTACATGAATGAAAAGTATGTATGCATTAAGATTTGCCCCCTCTTGGAAAAATTTCTGCCGGCGCCCATGATTGCATACTGCACATTACATGTAACTGCGTAAAAACGTTTTGTTTTTACGTTACAGACAATATTAAGACTAAAAGTATCTGTTTAATTATGATGTCACTGAGAAAAACGTTTAAAAAAAAACCCTCAAAGATCTTCATTGATTTGCGCTCGCTGTAACAACATACAAACGCACAAATATTTTACCGTGTGCTTTACAAACAACAGATCACCATATAAGTCCTAATTGACCTACAGCCAATACCACGTTAACTTTGTATCGCCGTAAATAAAAAAATACCCACAGGGTTTAGAAAAGGTTATATTCATCCTCGCCGGTTCCGCAAATGAGAACCCACTGCTTTTCGCATCGTCATATTGTAATGAATCATCTTCAGCTTCACTGCAAAACAGTAACCGGTTAAAACCTGTTGTAACTGAACAATGTGACCTTGTAAAAACATGTAATTTTTGATCCAATTTTCCACGCAAGGGTTTTGAAAGCCGTGCGAAAAATGAATAAAACAGGTCACATTGTTTTGGGGACAAACTGCCATAACCTCAAGCAACTTACTGCTTATGCCCAACATGGCATGGCAAATTTAATCCTTGCTCTTTAACATTTCAAAACGTAACTTTTTTCACAGCATTTAGCATGGTAAAAGGTCTCACTCAACAGTTTTTTTGTTTTGCCTATTAACTTATTTAGGGAAATATCGTCGTGGTAAATTAGCTATCTTACATCAGTTGTTCCCAGTGCATATCGAGGGTGCCGTCGTCGGAGTAACTTTGGTTCAGCTGTACGCACTTCCCCATTTCCCACGGGTTAGGGTGTCTGGCCACCTCGTACCATTTCCCAGCCAACTGCCAAAACAAGCAGACTTGACAAAAGACATTAACATCCTGACATCTGCTGGGAAAACTATGGCTATAGGCGTGTGTTGGAGAGGTTAACACGCCTTGCTAACAAGTATCAAAATACCTCGAAGTTATAGTTTACCAGTTATTGACTACAGGATAAGTATAAAGTCTATTGGATATCTCGAACTCTCTGCCGCTTCAAACCGCTGTATACAAGTCGCTTTAGGGCCAATAATTGCCTTCAACTGACATAAAGTGTAATTTCTTTGTGTTAAAAATAAGTTTTACAAACATTGAGGACAATTTGCTTCACCCACTGGTAAAGGGCCTCAACCGGGGGAATCCCCCAATAGGGGAGATTTTGTGCGAAATACAATTGCACGTTTTGTTTAAAATGGAAAATTTTATTGCAAGTGCTTGATTTCTCTTCTTGGCATACTGACATAAAGCATACAATTTAAGAACTAAATTTTCGGTTGTGGAATTTTACCTTTGAATATCGGACAAAGGAGTCATCGATTTAAAAAGGTTTAGAACCACTGTCTTGGGGCTCCAGCAAAAAGGTCTAGAATAGCCTCTACATAAAAAACATTTCCTACCCTACTGACGTTAAGATTCTCCATCACCTTGACTTTTGGACAAAACGACCGCACAATTACACCAAGCTTATGCTGACATTGAGCAATCAGAAGTATCGAACAGAAACAGAGCACACAAAACGTCAACTTCACATCCATATCACGCGTTCCTTATTATCAGCAAACAACAACTTAGATCTGTAAACTCCAAAATAATATTTTTTTAATCTAAACGTGTTTTTCTTTTATGGAAGAGATGCATTTTACGCGTACCACTGGTGGGAGGCAAAAGGGTCTCCTTAGTGGTACACAAGCATTTTTTTGTTTATTTGTGTAAAGGATTCTAGACATTGTTCCTTGTGCATCATAGTTTTTCATTTATCACTTGAACAATTCGTAGAGTAATTCAGTCAGTTCTTGTAATAAGTTAGCAGCATTTAATGATTGTGGTGATGACGTTGTGTACGATTCCAAAGTATTCTGAAAATAGTTGGTACGCCGTCTCACTATTCGAACCAGAATATGGTACGTGACTATACATAAAGTTTGGAATCATTGCCCTCCAGGCACCGACGCTACCACATAATCTGGTGTTTAGTGATCTCGGGTAGCTTCTGATTTCAGTAAAACGCGACACGTTTGTTCTTGGAGGCCTTATTCCCGACGAAAACTGTTTGTATTTCTCCGCGTTGGCATTTCTCGTTTCTGCCATAATCTGATGTTCTTTTGGTGTTTTTTAATTTATAGACGCCGTAAAAACACTGATGCTACTCACTTAATTTGCCACGTCGCAATTGTGGTCAACTTCAGCGCGAAATAATAGCCTAGTTCATTTCTTTGATTGTGCCGATATATTCATATATATAGCATCGCTGACAACACCAAAAGTTAACTTTCCTAGGTAATTAGTTCAGAAAGCCTTATGAAAATCACAATATGATTCCGTATTGCAAGTCATTTACGTAGCGGCTTATTTTTCCCCCAACAAGTTAACATATCTTACGTCGAGTTTATTTTGGTTTTGCATGGTTTGTTTCGCTCCTATAACTAGGCCTTCTTGGTAAGACTACTGTTGAAGCGAAAAATAAAAGAAACTGTCACCTTAGTTAACATCTGCTTTGTAGATCCAGCATGCCTGTAACTATCTTACTTATTTCACAATTTCAAGGCTGCATCAGGATTTTATACCCTGGTTGCCGGCCCTTTTTCTCGATATGCCATGAGATAGCAAAAACGTGCAAGTTTTAAACGTAGTAGTTGATGTCAATTGTCAACTATGTGGTTGGTATTTTGTCACCCCATGACACTTGTACATTGTAAGTCAGGAAACTAAATGTTTGAATTCCTTATACTATTAGATCTGAGCAGCACAGAAGAAACTGGTGCAATGTTTATGCAGACTGCAGACGTCATTTCGTGGTAATATGCGGCGTTTTCTTTTTTATCTAGGGCACATTATTTCCAAAAAGTATGAACAGAAACAAATAACTCGTTTGCAAGAAATTTAAAATGTTTTGTAACGAACACCTAATCATACAAACATTTTGCCACATTCAAGCTATGTGCTTATCTGAGAAAACGTGTCTACCCAAATGTGATTCTCAGGAGGGCGGCGGATTGAAGGTCATTTTGTGCCTTCAACACCCGAGATGGGATAATGTATCCGAACGCCCTTGCCCGCAATTAATATGTTTTTATCACGACCTTTCATCCACCAACCCCTGCAGTGGTGCAAAACGAGTTTCTCATCCGATTGAGCGCCACGAAGTTTTACGAACCCAACTACAACGTGATAAGTGGCCAGCGCGTTTTTGCTGTTTCGTCGAACGCGGCTGTCACTTGTCCCTCACGCGAAGGGCGGTCGTGACGCGCTTTTTGCGTCATGGGGGTGATTTGGAGCGTCCGAGTTCAGGACTGGGGGGGGGG
>QXVZ01023243.1:3478-27318 GCA_008931825.1 Phallusia fumigata | reverse complement strand
GGGGGGGGGGGGGGGGGGGGGTCAAGTGAAATAAATTCGATCGTGACTTAAGGATGTAGATAGTTCGTGGCAGTTACCCACGCAAATCAAAATTGAAAGGGCAAAAGCAGAGGGTCGTGCAGGCCATGACTATGGACGTCTCCGTATTGAGGCTGCTTTCAAAAAGCTGCTTGGTATAGAAAATAACTGGGTTGAAGGTAATCTATACTTAGTTTCAAACAACTGATGCCTAAATGTCTTAGTTTTGAATTTTATTCCGGAAGAGCGGCATTTAACGCCACCGTTTGTATGCTTTTGTCAACTTAATCATCAGCTTGGCGTTGATTTTAAGCTATTAGTTTCTTAATCAACAAAGACAAAACGCCGAGGCGGTAATTGTGCTTTCCGTTTTGATTTTTTAATTATCAGGGCCAATGATGATGTCCTTAAGTATCCATTTCCGATTTCTCAAGAGTAACATTTCACGAATTGTAATTGACGTTTGGCAAAAACTGAAGCAAGATACAATGTGTCCCTTAATTTTCATAATTCCCAGAACTTTAACAAATCTTCGGTTTGCAGATTTGAGCGAAATGTTTTGGAAAGTACAAAGAATTTCGAGGGAGTATACTTTAAGTTGTAGTTTGGCAACAAAAAGTTTTACTGCTTACTGAAAAGAAAAACGTTTTTTCATTTTCAATTTAATCCAACTTTCCCCTACTACCCTTCTCTAATTCCCTGTTATGTCGAAATTCGCGAAAGTCGTTTAGGCGTCGTCTTTGACATTTAAATCTCCAGAAATATCGTGTTTTGCCCGCTGCTGCGTAATAACAGGCCTGTGATGGGCCTTGGTTTGATCGATTTCTTGCATAATTTCCACTGCTTTCGTTGCGTGCGAAGGTGGATTACGTCATAAGTACGTTGGTTTCGTTACAACACGGTGTTCTTGACATTTGTTAGTAGTGCCTTATCATCGTGGACAAATGTTTGTGTAAGGTTGATTGTCAAGATTGGACAGGATAGTAAAAACCTGTCTGAAATAAAAACGCCTGAGTTTTGTTGGGGTAGTTCCGACATTAAGAGCAAAGTTTTTTGTTGTCGTATGTAATTGTTGTGGTTCATATTTTTGGTTCTTCGTGTATTTTAATGGACATCGGTTGCCTAAAAGAATGCAGAAAAAACTGATGTAAAAACATTAAAGCACTGCACCTTGGGCAACTTATGGCATATATTGGCCCTTCTTGGATTCAACCATCCAACGTGTTTTTAGGTGTGTATTTCTAAAATTAAATCCGACCTGCCTCTTGGCCATGAACAGCTTAGTCTCTGTTGGTGGCGGAAACGCGAATGGACGTCTTTCATCTTTCGCTGTTATATGGATTTGACATACCAACTTTCATTTAGGGAATCAGACATCGGCATTACACATGTATCTAGTACGTTATTATATTCCATGCAAACCTTTTGCATTTCGAATGTTTCGCTTAAAAAATGCTTCTTTTTCTTTTTCATAGATCAGTTTTGTCAGGTGTTTTTTTGTTATATTGTCTCTAGCTGAAAAGCATGGATCACATAAACTTGCGGGTAGAAGGAGACAAAATCTCTATCACGTATCCCAATCAAATCGTTTAATCATGCCAAGTTTACAGGTGTGTTGTCTATACTCTGTGACACTGTCACACCTTGCTGACTTCCCTCATCTACTAGATATGGGTGTTTCCTGGTATTACGGTTATTGGGTGGTAAGGGCATATTCTAAAAGATAAGAGTCTTTAACATCCTTCTCAATAAATGTTAAACATTTCTTCAAATAGATTCAAACAACTTTCAATTCCGGCACATTGTGTTGGTGTTGTTTCTAACGGCCACCCTCAAAAATTCGTTTTCGTTGGTAAGGGATAAAAAGGCAAAAGCGTAAAGGCTTCTCCTTTGCGTCAGCAATAATGTTTGTGGGTTTTTTCGAAAGGTTTTACGAAAGTGTAAAACCAAATTGACAATTGGTTAATTTGTGTCTTAAATTTCGCTCACTTCGCAATGTAAAACGATGCGTAACATGCCCGCAACTTGGCCATCAAGTCCAATTCTGCTGACGAAGTTTGGCCACGGATTTGGGCTATAAATGTTCTTTGCGTCAAGCCGGTGACAGCTCGTATCATTGCCGCGCACTATCATATGCAATTAACCTTTCGATTTTGGGCGTTATGACAGATTTGGAAAGGTTTTGAGGACACGAATTGCAAAATGTTCGTGTGTTGTGGCGAACCGAGACTGAGTAAAAATCGTTCTTCTGTGATAGAACACAAAACTAACGTAAAACTATACGTAACATTTATTCGCAAACAATTTCAACTATATCCTCAACTTAAACGAATAAAACAGGACGTTTGACTTGCTTGGTGATGTTATATGACCAACATCTTTGTTGAAGAATGGCTTTAAAGCGTTAACTTGTTTTACATGCCAAAACGTTTGTGCGCAAAATTTGAACTATGCCCTTTACAGCTAAATCAGCAATATCACATGCACTTCGTAAACATAAAAAGTAAATATATCTTTATTAAACTATACAAGAAAAACAATTTGTGACTTGAACTGAGTCTACTACACACACTTGTTCATACGATCTTAGTTTTTTGAATGTCGACTTTATGTTTTATAGTTTTGTCTGAACCCAATGACATCATGCCAAACAGAGTTTTTGGGGCAAAACCGTCAAATTCCTCTTCGGCCCTGCAAAAAGGAAACTTATGTCGAGAAAACCGCGATTACCTGTTTTCGTGATTTTCCTTTCGGCGAAAAATGCATGATTGACAGTGCGTCATTGGAGGCGTGCCGATTAGAACTTTTTGACAGATGACTTAACGATTTCATGTGGGTTGAATCCAATATCAATATTCAATTAAGGAACTGGCAAAGGCCATCTTGCGTGCCTTTATCGTTCGGATAAAGACAGCTGTTGATAATTGTCAGATATGAAGGATCGAGTTACACACATTAATCACGACTAGATCTGTGTGTTGGTTTTGCTGATGACTTGATATCCTGATGACTATATATTACGTGGTTTCTAAAACACAACGAATCATTGTGGCACTGCACAACGACGACCAATCAAGCTATTTACATGATCCAATGTTGAAAAAGTGTAAATTATTTTAATACATTCACATTGGTTTACTGTAAGATGTGTTTGTAGGAATGATACTTGTCATATTTAGGCTTAGGCCTATCGGGACATTTTCGAATTTTCAGCTGCGACTTTTATTTTTTTGTGACAGCATGGCGAAAGCAAACTGCACGTAACTCGATTCTGACCATCGCCTTGTTTATGACATAATCCCAACCTTCCAGCAACAATCATATTTCTTCCCAACAACTATTGAGACCGTAACTTGACCCACGTAACGGAAAACGGTGTCTACCAAGAAGTCACGATGTTATACAGGGATTTGCGTTATCTCACCACAAGGTCATAACAACAAGTACGAAGCACGAGTGTCCCAAATCCCACCTGATCGGCCAATACCTCGTGGAGTGGGATTATGGTGCAGAAGTAAAGCAATTTCGGCGGCTTTATGGCGATTTTTCCTCGTAAGTGGCAGATTGTGTTCGCTGGTTGAATTTGAAATTGCAAAACAAGTCTACGGTATCCCCCTTCCATAACAACGTGCTTTTTATCCGCCACCAAATCTGCCACCTGTGACAACATTTCGAACAGCTTACACATGTCGACTCCGGCTCAAAACCTGGTTTTGCCACATTTCTGTAAAAAGGCTTCATTTTTACAGCCGCAAAGTGGCTGCGTAACTCCCCCACATAACCTTCATCGCTAATTCAAGTGCTGTATAACGCTCAGACACTCTGGCCTGACCTTTACTTACATTCTAAGTAAAAATGTTGATGTAAAGTTCGTAACCAAAACCTTTTACTTAATTCAGGTAAGCACCTCAACTATTCCAAACAGGCCTCTTTGCTGCGTATCACTACAATCATTTAACAATGAGTGTTCTCGGTCAATTTTTTTTACTTTAAAGCACATATCGGTATTGAGGTACATCGTTTTAGGGAATATGGTCACCATTGTCAACCGGCTCTGCCCTGAGTGGAATTTGTAATTCCAAGCAAAAATGTTATGACGTCAAGTTACAACATGAATATTGGCATATTTGGGAAGCTGATTTGGTAATATTAAAAGTGACAATGAAAAAATATGTAAGATCCAGAAAAATAAACCAACACAACCTCTTACAAAACACATAGCGTGGTTCTCCGCAAAATTTACAGCTCTGGTGCGCTACATGGTGATAGGACTCTCGACAAAACGTTGCTCACAAGATGAGGTTAAAGCGCGATTTCTACAATGTCAACAAGCCGGTTGCCAAGGCAACAAGGACCTGAGTACAGAAATATTACAACTCTTTTTTAATTTTATGTCATTTTAGGAATCTATTCTGCTTGGGCAAAAATATAACTGCTAGCGTGTATTCAGTGAATACATATAGTAGTACAAATGTTACAATAAAAGCTGTACTTTTACTAACAATGACAACAGCGACTGTTGAAACGTTTCCATTGCGATGTATTTACCGTATATAAGAACTCTGAGAGCTGTGATTTTAATTCGGTAACTTTTTAGGTCCTTTTGTTACTAGTTTATTCTGTTCACTATGTGTGTGTTTTGTTGTTTTACCTGGTACTTGATCCAAACACACATATCACAAAATTAGGTTTATTTATGTGTACAGATTTGCGGATTTAACTTGCGCCAATGTGTTTTTGTATTTAAACACATAATTCAATTTTCCGTTTTCGTGAATAGCTCAAAAACTTACCAACTTATTGGGTTAACAAATTATAAGCTGTGCAACTAAAGATGCCTTGCCTAAATATCCAAAATCACCACCTTTTCCCTTTCATCGGCGCCATTCACATTTGTGCACACATGAGAACTTTCATCGTGTTGACCGCGCTCATTCTATTGTTCAGACACAACCTACCACAGCTGGTTTCGAGCGCTCCTGCAAATGACGTCGCAGCTATAAGAGGCAGACTGTACATATGGCACAGTTGTTAAAACAGCCACTCAGTCAAGTTATGTAAGATATTGCAGCGATATGGTTTGGAACATACACAGGTTTGAAAGCGGATTTAAATCAATGAACCGTCGATCTTTTGTTGGTTTGCTGGTCGTGCTAGAAATTGTTTGCCAAGCAACCCTTTATCAGCAAAGTGTAGGCTACACAAAGTTTACTTGAACTAAATAATTAGTCATGTATAAATCTGAATATATCTGCGTGTAAACACGAATTTGTAAACCGTTTAACTAATCGCACCCATTGTGATGTTTATCAGTTCAGTTTTTCAAGACCACTCTACCAGAAGACTTTGCAAAACGCTGGCAAATTATAAAAATTGCTTTGCCATGGGGTTGGCAACACCTGGCACGTACACCATGGGTGGTAGGCGAGGTGGTTATTCATGGCACACCAAGCAAATTTCGGGTCCATATTGCAATACCATTTAATGTAATTATAACATTACAGTGTTTGTGTGCAGTTTTTTTATGATCGAATACTCTCAAGCATTGATAGTGTTGCGATTTAAAGGCAGGTTTAATCGGACGTTTTTTGATCCATGTCACAAGATCTCTTTGTTTTTTATTCATCGTCGAGTTTAGTGCAAATGCAGCAACGAACGACAGAAAGGCGAGGTCCTTTGACAGTTTGTTCGGTTTAGCCTAGAAAAGTGATATATACCTGCGAACTTGCTGTCGTTGCGCGGATGTCATTACAATTTTTACATAATTTGTAAACTGGCACCCTACGTTTAAAAGGTTGACGACCCGGCAGTATAGACCAAGTACACCAGAACAGGCCCTAACGTGTACATTGTGTGTCCGACATTTAGTTAATGTTTGATAAAAATGATTTCTTTTCATCGCTCCTAGGGTTAGGGTTTAGTGATTACAAAAGAGAGTGTGCCAACATACTATGAGATCTTCTGAATTAAGCGAACTTACTTTAAATACAGCAATTATATGGTGACAAAAGCGAATAGCCCAATGTTTGTTCGGCTAAACTTGTGGTTAATGCGCTGGGAAAAACTTAAAGACAATTTAAGAGAATGGTAAAAAAACAAATCTCTTAGGCAAGCTTTTTTAACAGTAAGGCTCAATTACCCTACATGGAACAACCATTTAAAGTTGCATGAAGAAAACTCTGAGCGGCACACAACTTTAAATGCCCATCTGTTATGCGTAAAAATGGACGAAACGCATGAACAAACCGGCTTTATGCCGAGAGAAGCATCTTTAAGCTCGTTGAACGCCATAGTAAAGGCAATGTTGTGTCTTTTGCAAAGACTGTATTTCAAAGCAGCATCCCCGCACTCAAACTTCCTGTGCTGGCGGTTTGAATAAAAAAATACCATTGACTGTTGCCAAAATACGCATTAACTACTCAGTGTTGAAGCCACGCCATGACAAGGAAGCTGGGACCATAGCTTTACGC
Organism: Phallusia fumigata; assembly: GCA_008931825.1. Classification (NCBI taxonomy): domain Eukaryota; kingdom Metazoa; phylum Chordata; class Ascidiacea; order Phlebobranchia; family Ascidiidae; genus Phallusia; species Phallusia fumigata. The sequence goes on along the minus strand of QXVZ01023243.1, from coordinate 20,830 downwards.
ACTTAAAGGCAATGCGTCTACCTAATCAATAAATCGATTGCAGCGGCTTGTGCTCAGAAAGTAACTGCAGATGGAGTAATTGAAAGTGCGGCTTAAGTTCGGTGACCGAAACGCCATCGTAAATTTAAAATACTGCTTAGCGAAACGTCAGAGAGTGTTAACATGTGAAGTGACATATGGCTAAACAGCCTAAACGCGCTATGACAATCCTGTAAATTGCTTCCGTTATTGTCTTTCGTTTTTAACGGTCGATACCCGATAGCGCAACGGGAAACTTGATACCACCAGAGGTATAGTAAACCTCGCGTATCCCGGATCTTCGCCTAATTCAGAAGAAATTAAAGGTACAAACGATTTGTAACGTTTTCCTAATAAAAGGCCTCGGATAATCCGGAATATGTAATCCTGCCCTTCAGCACACTATTTAATGGTGTTGCTTTATGTTATGTCAGTTATCATCATACCACTTGCGCCCAAAAAATATTTACTATGGCGTCATAAAGACCTTGGTTATGAGAAAATGCAAAACTCTTTGTATGCAACTGTGTGCTTCACAGTTGCGCGGCGTTTGACTGCTGTGCTTATGCGCATATTGGTGGAGGCATGCGAGGCTGAGATAGAGAGAGAACACTGTCGCTCCCGCAGTGCCGACCTTGGCCTGGTGTGCTGGAGAAAGGTGGCGTTTTTTGTATTCCGCGCGTGTTGTAATTAAAACCGCTTACCCTTTTATTTTTAAATGACTAGATCAAGCTTGAACTGTAGGTTATTTATGTAAAACAATTTTGACTTGTTATTTTAGGATTTTATTAGGTTTTTGATTAAGTTTTCTTTTTTATGCCTGCTTAATTGTTTCCTTTTACACAACATTAAACTAAGGTTAAGATTTGTGGAGCAGCGTCCTAATTTTAGCTAAGGGCCGCCACTGTAACAGCCAATTGTTACGTTTGTCACCCAACGTTTTTGGGGTATTGCGTAAGGTTATGTTGTACCAATAAATTTGTTTTATTTTACAAGAATTTTATCCTTATTATGTCGTAAAGTGTTCAATTAAAGTGACTTTTCGATCAAGCAATATCTAAATAACGTCAGGCTTAAATCAAATATCTGGACAAACCGCATGTTTACCAAATCCGGAAGAGTTTTTGGTTCAATCGAGTCCGAATCAACCCAGATGTTTTGTATTTGTTGTGTGTTGTTTCAGGGTTAGTACAGACAAGTGGTACAGCATACAATAACTGCTGTACAGTATGCGTTTTTTGCACGCAGCTAGCATTGCTACTGCTTTGTTTGAATCGCTACAAGCGGGAACTTGGAATGGATGGCCGTCGCTACAGTATGTTCTTGCTAAGGAAGGTTATTTCTCACAGTGGTGCACCAAACACGAGATCGTCAACAGCACTGAAGTGGAAAACGGATCGCGGGGTGATATCGTTATAGCAACAAATACATGCCCTGCCGCCGAGGAGAGGTTCAACTCAGTATTTCTGGTGTCTGTGGCCTGGCTAAACATTTCCACCATTGTTTTTGCTTACATTCTGGACAGGTTTGGGACATGGGTGGCCCGCACTCTGTGCTGCGTACTACTTTTTACCGGCTATCTTATGTTATGGATCATGGACGTCGACCGCAGTTGGATGCTGTTTCCTGCAATGGCCTTAATATCGTCCAGTGGATTGCTATTGCTTGTTACCAACACGCAACTCGGGAATCTGGTTCCAAAACATAGATCATTTTACGTCACATTAATTAACGGGGTATTCGACAGCGGTGCAGTCGTTTTGCTGGTGCTTCAAATCGCCTACAGCAATGGCATGGACCCAAAGATATTCTACGCTCTAATGACAGCAGTGGCTTGTCTCTGTGCCATACGAACATTTATATTAATGCCGAAAAAGGTTATTCCTTATCCGCTTTTGGACAAGAACATTTCCTACGGTATAACTGAGTGCAACTGGAAAGAAAATGAGAATAAAGGTAACTCCTCGGAACCGGATATCGACGATAAAATTGATAAATCGGAAAATGATCCGTTTTCGTCGGAGGCTGTCGACAGTTTCCCCGACGAACACTCATTGCCATCTTTTACGTCTTGTCTATGTTCGAAAATCTTTATCGGCCACAGTATATTTTACTGCACGTGTTACTTACGATACTCGTTTATGATGGGAAGCTTGATTACTTGGCTTAGAACTTTCCAAACCGAGAGTGGTGTGGGCTATTTCACCGAAGTCCTAGGTTACATACTGACATGTGGGGCCCTAGTAGCTCCCATTAACGGTTTGATTGCCGATTTAGTGATGAAGTATTATCGTCCGCGTCTAGACGAAACCAAGGTTATCATTTTACGCGGTCTTTTGGTCCAAGTGACTCTTACCGCTGGTCTTCAAATCTTGCTTTCCGTTGCAATACTTGCTAAAGTGCCTTTCCCATCATTCGTACTGCTCATCTTCTTCAAATCGTTCCTTTTCGGCACCGCGTTCAGTTTTGTTGCACAAGCATTTCCGATTGAGCATTTTGGCAAACTGATGGGCGTAACACAAGCCCTTGTCGGCGTTTCCAGTTTACTGCAGTATCCTCTTTACAAACTAGCAACTGATGTCGAAAACGGTTTTACAGTAGTGAACACTGTGTTGCTGCTTTCCTCTATCGCTTGCCTTTCACTGCCTATCTGCTTGTATGTCAAGTCATACAAGGTAAATCTTGGCCAAAAGCTTTGCAATGACTCACAGCCTCAAGATGCTTTATGATGTTTTTTTTTATATCTCCGTGATATTTTGATTTTTGCGTGTTTTGGTGTTGATTTTGACCTCTTTTTTACCACTTTCATAGCATTGCGGTAACATGTGACCCTAGAAATTACAACCCATAAAATTGTTTCAATTTTATCTGCTTAAAATTTTATCTGTAGTGGATGGAATTGCTAAATTTTGTCGACATTGCCGGACTTGAGTAAAAGGGGGAGGGTCGAATGGGAGAGAAATGAAAAAATTTCAGACACTCCCCTCCCTATGAAAAGAAATGTCGCAGTTAAACATTTTCTAAACAGTACTCTAGAGTTCCACTATCTAAAATATATTTTTACGGTGTTAAATTTTGTTTTGCTAAAGACAAGATTTTTTTCGCCATCTGCTGCGTCATTATTTCGCTAACATTGCACTTTAACTTACCCTGTAAGCTTGATTATTCTGTCCCCTCTTTGAAACCTATTTCACGTCCTTGACCCCAAGCGCTCCGAACTTTTAATCACAGCGCCGCAAAATGCATAATCATGTGGCAAATGTTCAAAGTTCCGCACTATTTTGCATCGGCTTTGTGCATATAATGCGTGACAAATTCGGCGCGTAAGCCTTTACATAGAGATAAAACGGGTGAGAAAGGCAAATAACTGAGGCGAAAAGTAAATAGGTGTTGACTGCAGTGAAACCATATACTCCGTCGACAGCAAATTTGAACAAGGCGTATTGAAAAAGACTGGCCACACCCACTAAAGCTTGGGTCACGCCCATTAGTTTGCCGAAATGTTCAATTGGAAATGCCTGCGCTGTAAAATTGAATGCCGTTCCAAAGAGAAATGCACGAAAAAAGAGGAGCAACGCAAAGGAAGTGTACAATTCCCTGGCAAGAATCGCTACAGACAGAAGAATTTGCAACAAAGCGGTAAGGGTTACTTGCGCCAGTAGTCCACGTAAAATCGTTAGCTTTGAATCGTTCAACCGCGGTCGATAAAATTTCATCACCAAATCAGCAATTAGTCCGTTAATCGGTGCCACAAAAGCGCCACACGTCAGCATGTACCCAAGTACTTCAGTGTAAAAGCTAACCCCAGTTTCGGTTTGAAACTCAAGCATCCACGTCACCGCGCTTCCCAACACGAAAACGTATCTAACGTAACATGTACTGTAGAATATTACGTGAAAAACGTATAACTTCGAACATACACATGATCTGAATGTTGGCGTTTTTTCTCCTTGTTCGTCAGTTGTTTTTGTTTTAACAGACGAAACGAGTCTCTGTTCTTCATTTTCGGATTTTAATTCAACCTCGTGTTTCGGGTCAGAAACAGCCTTTCGTTTACGACAATCTTCGATGCCGTATGAATAGTTCTCATTCAAAAGCGGGTGGGGAACCGTAGTTTTGGGCATCAACAGGAATGTCCTTGCTGCGCACAGACAAGACAACGCTGTCATGACTGCGAAAAACACCTTGGGGTCGAAGCCCCTGTCGTAGGCGATCTTAAAAATCAGAAACACCGACGTACCGCTGTCAACAAGTCCGTTCAACAAAGTGATACACAAAGACCGGTGCTTGGGAACCAGATTGCCGAGCTGATTGTTAGTGACCGCTAATAGGAAACCACCAGAAGATATTAAAATCATCGAAGGAAAGAGCAGCCAACTTTGTGAGGGGTTCATCAGCCACAGACCCAAGTAGCCGCCGATTAAAAGCGCACTGCCTATGGTTCGAGCCGCCCAGGTTCCCCATCTGTCCAGCACGTAGCCAGTAAAGATCGTAAAAACGTTGAGGCAAGCGAGCGACAGCTGGAAAACCAGGTTAAAATTTTCCTCTGCAGCCGAGCAAGAGTCAAAACCTGAATAGTTTTTGCTGGTTGGTGGTGCCTCTGTGGAATTGGCCAACGGGTCGCAGGAATGTCTAAAATAGCCCTCTTTGGTGAGAACGTACTGCAGAGATGGCCAACCATAGAAGTTGCCTGCCAGCAGTAGAGACTCAAAAGCAGCTGACCCGATGCTCAGAGCATACAAAAGCCGCATACTGTACTTTATAGACTACTGTTATTTCTTTCTGGGAAATAGATTTAAGGATTACAAGTAAGAGTTACAATCGATCTGGAATAAAAATAAGGACCACTGCAAAAAGAAGATAGGTAAATGTCACAACTACAAAAGACGTAAGTTCTGACCCTTTAAACTTTGTTTGACTACATTGAGTTGCTTTTTTAACTCGCCACGGTTCATTTCTTACTGATTACTTAATCTTCGATACAAAACTAACCTTCTTAACAAACCCAGCTGGTTTGCAGTGAAAAGGATTCTAATCAATGCCTGTTTTTTGCTGTGAATGTGACACTGTTCTTTTATGATGTCACAACTCACGGTGACAAAACATCTTCGATGAGAAAAAAGTGTTTACATTCAACATTGTTAAAGCAAAGGGCGTTTGTAAAAGCTTTGTCGAAGCTAACGGAATAAGTTGTCGAAGCTAACGGTATGGTAACCCTGCTTACAGTTGTGGTTTCCAGAATATTAAAGGCGCTATAAACCAAAGGAGGTTTATAGCATTATGCCTGTAGCACCTTAAATTATACTACCTAGAAATACCGTGTCCTTTTTTGCGAGAAATGGCATCAAAAAGGACTCCCTTTGTCGTGAAAGATCATTGGGTTAGTTCGCACGTATGCTGATGCTTGACGTAACTGAAAAGCGCTTGGTCTGTGCAAACACGAATGTCAATTTACTGAGATGTACAGCACCCTCGTCGCTCACTTCAAATCTTGTTCAAACGCATGAGGCATGCTTAAATGCAATTTGTCATTTGTTTTCTGCCACATTTGTTACCATAGCGCTCAACTAGTAAACTACACCTAAAACTGTTAGCGCCTCCACACCTAAACAATGGTTAGATTTCTGTAGCCTTTGTTCTACTGGCGGTAGCATGTGAACTGTAAGTCGATGATAACGGACGCGCCAGGGTTGCCTGCTTATAATACAAAAAATGCAGTCGATATTAGACTAAATTACACAACATTAGGCCAAACTGGAAATTTGGGGCAGTCATGAACGACTGTATTACAATTGAAGTGTAGATTTATGTATGAAGACTCAATCTGGCGGTACTCTCTGCCTTAAATTATATTTTAGCGACGCTTGTCGGCTACTATAACTTGCAGGTCGACTGCGTTGAGAATCCCTGGTGTGGACAACTGACTATTTTTAGTCACTTTCGTAAACAACAGACAGTTGCCCTGGGCGTAACGGAAGCTTTTAGAACGGAAATGGAGATAATTCAGCCATTGCTACATGCAAAACCTACCAGAAACAGTTTTATTTGCTGCCTCGTCATTTGGTTATTCTTACATGGCGCGCTAAACATTGCTGTTAAATATTTGGTGCAACACCGCTCCTTTGCACAAGTAACTGGTTATATCCACCAGATGCGTCCTCATAACCCAAAGTAGGCCAAAGGTACATGTAACGTGTTAAGCCAGCAGTCGCTAATTCTCTCTGCCTGAAGGCAAGAAGAGTCAACGGAAAATATCTTGGTTGCAATCAGACTCTAACTTTCACTAACTACAAAAGTGCTAAATCACAAACTTGTGCAAAATAAAAGGAATTTCTTGCTGGCTGGTAAAAGGCGTGAAAATTTCTGACAACATTTATAAAAGCAACTGGATTTAGTGATCATAATCATTAAAATTCAGCCAATTCGTTAGAAAGCTAAATGGTTAAATATAATTGCAGTAGCGCGACCTAACCTATCGTTTGACGAATAATAACCAACGCAAAAAATCTATTTGTATCGTTTATTGAATTCAGGCCAGAGTGTCATGGTAAAACTTTGTTTCAACTTTATTCTGCCGCAGCAAGCGAAGTGATTAAAATTGTTTTCTCCTCTTATCTAAGCTCTACCGTTTCGTATTACTTATATACTGCCGGAATAAATCGATAATGTTACTTTCCCTTACACTGTGTAATCGCCGAGACTTGGCTGATCTATATCAATAATAAAACATAGGAAACTTCCAGTTTGAAAAAGCTTTTAAGGTATACCAACTCAGCCAACAGATTACGCAAACAATTTGTCAAACAGCGCAAAAAATCACAAAGATTAGCTTCCATATGTACACATTGATTGGCGTTGACATAGATATCTACACAAGAGCCCTTTTCATCGATTTTCCAAGGCCGGTTTTCGGGATGCTGTCAATGAACTCCAGACCACCGAAAAGCTGTTGGTATTTCGCGACGCGAGCGTTGAAAAATTCGAGCAATTCTTCTTTTGTGAGATCATCTTCTTTCTTCACAACAAAAGCTTTTGCCGCCTCGAGGTATTCTGGATGAGCGACGCGTACCACGGCCGCTTCGGCGACAGCTGGATGAGAGAGAAGAACAGTTTCGAGCTCGACTGGAAACACTGCCATGTTACCAAAGGACTTGATCATATTCTTGATTCTGTCAACTATATAAAGGACTCCGTTCTGATCGTAGTAGCCCAAGTCGCCAGTACGCAACCAGCCACTGGGATCTTTGATCTCGTCTGTTGCCTTTTTGTTGTTTAAATATCCCTTAAAAACACTGGGGCCTTTTACGCACAGTTCGCCGCTCTGTCCAGGTCCAAGCTCCTCACCAGTTTGGACGTCAAGTATCTTGAGCTGGACACCCGGGAAAAGGTAACCGGCGCCGTTGAAGGGCGTTTGTTTTGTGACGCACCCAGATGTCCATCCACCTTCGGAGCAACCGTAGGCGCTGCTGACAATCACATTAAACTTTTCACTTGCCTTTTGCATGAGCTCCTTCGGGGTGCTGGCACCGGTTGAAATAATAAATCTGAGTGAGGCATTGCCTTCAATATTAGCTTCTTCCGTCAGACGCCTAAAAGTTAGATAATCACTAATGATTGCTCCGTTGACTTCGTATTTGTGCAGGCAATGGGCAAACAGATCTGGCGACAGACTTTCTGTGATCACGTGCTTCTGGCCCATTAGTAGATAGGAATAAAAACAGTAGAACCCGAGAAGGTGAACTTGCTTGCAGACTGTAATCATGCAATCACCTTTCTTCAGGTCCAATACTTTGTTTGACGTGACAATGCCTGACATCAGATTGGAACTTGTAACCACAATCCCTTTTGGGTCACCCGTGGAGCCGCTGGTAAACACAATAAACGATGCGTCGTTATGGATATCTTGATCACCAGATGTCGGTATTTTCTCCAATTCATCACCATCGTTCTTCACTGCTTCTTTGGCTAAATCTTCGTAATTTATAATTTTTATTGACTTCACTTCTTTTCGCAACTCTTTCATCGGACACGGATCGGCACATATGCAAAATTTCGCATCGACTTGGGCAAGTTGCTTTGCAATAATTTGCGCCGTGGCGTTAACATTACATGCCGCAAGAGTAGCCCCGTTCAGATTAATCCCCACGATTAAGGGAAAGCAATTTGCATGGAAGGGGACGATAAAAGCGACGACATCGCCCTTCTTAACACCCAGTAGACGGAGTTTTAGTGCAAACGCAATGGCACTTTCACGGACTTGCCTAAACGTCCAAGTTTCATCACTGTTGGGATCCACTAACGCCACGTTGTCTCCAAACAGTTCCATTCGCTCAAGAGCGTAGAGAGCAATGGGCTCCTGCGGGATCTCTACATCCTGGTAAAAGCTTTTTAACACCATTCTAACAGTTTACCTTATACAGGTAGCCTATGTCTTGCACGTGTACGACTTAAATTTTACAAAACAGTATGTTAGTTAACGTTTCTAGCAAATTAGTTTAATGCTGTACCAATGAACAGTATCATTAGCTGAGATACATGGTGAAATCAACCTGCAGCATCGACCAGTCAACTGTGCTGTATAGCTTATGTATCACCAACCTTATCTCGTAACCTTTGTCACATAAAAACCTGCAACCAGATTGCAGTTCGCAAGATATCAGGCTTACTCCAATTATCACAAATTTCCGAAAAAGGCAGACTTTACGATTTTGCTAAAATGCGTTTGAAAAGTTTGTTGGTTTTTTTTTTGATAGAATTGTTTGCCTACCAAGTTTGATGACCTTAATCCCGTCGTGACCAGGTTGCGAAGCCCGGTTTAGTTTCTCATGTTTACTGTAGCATCAAATTTGTGTCACATTGTTCCGAGCTCAGCAAAAATTGACAACGCAAAGCCAAATCGGCTTGATAACATGTTTTTAAAATAACAGTCGCTAATACTCTGTGTCTACACATTTGTTAGTAATTAAGTTTACCTTCGGCTGACCAGAAATTTGGCAATCCTTGCTGGGCTAGCGCAACCTAGACTATCAATAATTTTTGACACAGTTTCTAATTTTATGTGTTGGCTGTCACCCTGAAAACACATGTTTCTCAGTACATTGCATNATCCTTGCTGGGCTAGCGCAACCTAGACTATCAATAATTTTTGACACAGTTTCTAATTTTATGTGTTGGCTGTCACCCTGAAAACACATGTTTCTCAGTACATTGCATCGCAGAACCTTGTTCTGTGGTTATGAGGAACGTCCTCGAAATTATTTGCAGCTCCAAAGCAGAGTGTGTGCTAATCGTGAAGTTGTAGTTCCTGCTAGGTTTTTCGAAATCCCATACACACACGTAATAAACACAAAACTGTTTTGCAATGAGCAAATTGCCTATGCAATAATCGTTTTGGAAGACTTGTAAGTTTTGCGCAATATGCATACCGTTTTGTAATCACGACATTTTAAAACATTATCAGAACTTTACTACTCAATCTGGGTTTTTGTGTGCCAAACGATTTGATTGCTAAATTTCACATTTGGTTGGACAAATACAATTTGTTGGTACCAGGAGAGAGACTATAGAGCTACCATCAGTCCTCATCGCTCATACTGGGATTTTTTTCCATGGTATAAGCGTGTTCCACTTTACGTCATAAAAATGTGACAACCGTATTATGATCTTTATGTATTTGCTGAGAAACGCAGTGGGATTCGCAGATGACAAACATTACTGAGTCTTAATCAGCACGACTGCGTGTCTGTGCATAGTTTTAATATGTACGTATGACATGGAAAAGTTGCAAAGTCATGGTTATGTTCTGCTGAGTGCAGCTTTATGGCCAATATGCAAGTCACCACGTGCGATGATGCTTGCAACCGCATGTTTCTACTGCCTGCACGGAAGCAAAGTCAGCGAGATANTTGCAAGCCGCAAGAGTAGCCCCGCACAAGCTGATGCCCAACGCTGTGGGAAAGTATTTTGCATTAAAAGGAACGCAAAAAGCGACGACATCGCCCTTCTTAACACCCATCAGACGAAGTTTTAGTGCAGACGCAATGGCACTTTCACGGACTTGCCTAAACGTCCAAGTTTCATCTTTGTTGGGATCCACTAACGCCACGTTGTCTCCAAACAGTTCCATTCGCTCAAGAGCGTAGAGAGCAATGGGCACCTGCGGGATCTCCACATCCTGGTAAAAGCTTTTTAACACCATTCTAACAGTTTACCTTATACAGGTAGCTTATGTCTTGCACGTGTACAACTTAAATTTTACAAAACAGTATGTTAGTTACCGTTTCTAGCAAATTAGTTTAATGCTATACCAATGAACATTATCATTAGCTGAGATAAATGGTGAAATCAACCTGTAGCATCGACCAGTTAAACTGTGCTGTATAGCTTATGTATCGCCAACCTTATCTCGAAACCTTTGTCACATAAAAACATGCAACCAGATTGCAGTTCGCAAGGTATCAGGCTTACTCTAATTATTACAGATTTCAGAGAAAAGGCATACTTTACGATTTTGCTAAAATGCGTTTGAAAGGTTGTTGGTTTTTTTTTTCGGTAGAGTTGTTTGCCTACCAAGTTTGATGACCTTAATCCCGTCGTGACCAGGTTGCGAAGCCCGGTTTAGTTTCTCATGTTTTCTGCAGCATCATATTTGTGTCAAATTGTTACAAACTGTTCAAAAATTGACAACGCAAAGCCAAGTCGGCTTGGTAACATCTTTTCAAAATAACAGTCGCTAATACTCTGTGTCTAAACATTTGTTAGTAATTAAGTTTACCTTCTACTGACCAGAAAATTTGCCAAACCCTGCCGGGCTAGCGTAAACTGCACTATTACAGATTTTCGACTCAGTTCCCAATTTTATTTGCTGGCTGTCACCCTGGAAACACATGTTCCTCAGCACATCCCATCGCAGAACCTTGTTCTGTGGTTATGAGGAATGTCTTCGAAATTATTTGCAGCTCTAAAGCAGACTTTGTTTTAATCGCGAAGTTGTTGTTCTTGTTATCCGTGGCCTATTTGGATCTCCAAAGGGTTTCAGTTAAAACAATTTATGTGGGTTTTTCGAAATCACACACACATATAATATACACAAAACTGTTTTGCGCAGGAGCAAACTGTGCAATCATTGTCTTGGAAGATTTGTAAGTTTTGCGCAACATGCAAACTATGTTGCAATTTCGACCTAATTTTAAAACATATTTAGAATATTTTAATCCACTCAATATGGGTTATTGCATACCAAACGATTTGATTGCTAAATTTCACATTTGGTTGGACAAATACGCTGTGTTGGTACCAGGAGAGGGACTACAGAGCTACCATCATTCCTCAACGCTAAAGTTGCAAAGTCATGGTTATGTTCTGCTGAGTGCTGCTTTATGGCAAATATGCAAGTCACCACGTGCGATGCTTGCAACTGCAAGTTTGTGCTGCCTATACGCAAGCAAAGTCAGCGAGATCTATCTTGGCTATATAATCAGACATGAGACCTGTAGTATACGGCCTAAAAATCTCCATTTTGCACTTCCCACAAAAGTGTTAAATTTCAAACTTCAGTAGAATAACTAGATTTTTTCGGGTCAATCGATTAAAAATATCTGACAACCTTGTAAGCAAATTGATTTAATAGTCATGCTTATTCCAATTCAGCCAACTCGTTAGAAAGCTAAATGGTTGCATGTGTAATTGCGTCAGCGCGATCCAACCTATTATCCGGGAAACAACAACTCTTACGAACAAGTTGGTGTTTGTAAAAAATATGTTTGAATACTTTGATGAATATTCGGCATATTGTTCCAATGACCGACAAAAATGTTTTGTTTAAGTTATACTCTGCCGCTGCAAGCAAAGTGACTAGAATTGTTTTCTTCTGTTATCCCAGGTCTTCTGTTTAGTATTACTTGTTGTCGGGATAAATACTTTCTCTTACATTGTGTAATTGGCGAGACTTTGATTTCAGTTGAATTAAGTTTATTTGGCTTGGTTAAATAATTGTAACGGCACAATTGCCATAACACCACAAACAAGCGCGCAACGTATAGAAACGTTATGGAGTGCGAAAAGTTAGAAGGCACAAATGGATCAAGTTTAACTACACCGGTAAAAAAAATGTTCAAGAGGAAATCAATCCATAAGCGCGGGAAGAAGGTTGCAAAGCAAGTATTGTAACAATAGTTTACATAATGGACTATTTTCCGATCTTATCAAAAAGAAAACGGAGAAACTTCCAATTCGCAACGGACTACAAATAATTTATTGTCTAGCAAAGACCAACAGAACAAACGAACAATTGGGCGAGACAGTACAAGAAAACTCACAAAGATAGCTTCCATATGTACACGTTGATTGGCGTGGACGTAGATATCTATACTATAAGAGCCCTTTTCAACAATTTTCCAAAGCCGGTTTTCGGGATGCTGTCAATGAAGTCCAGACCACCGAAAAGCTGTTGGTATTTCGCGACGCGAGCGTTGAAAAATTCGAGCAATTCTTCTTTTGTGAGATCATCTTCCTTCTTCACAACAAAAGCTTTTGCCGCCTCGAGGTATTCTGGATGAGCGACGCGTACTACGGCCGCTTCGGCGACAGCTGGATGAGAGAGAAGAACAGCTTCGAGCTCGACTGGAAACACTGCCATATTACCAAAGGACTTCATGATATTCCTAAATTCTGTCAACTATATAAAGGATTCCGTTTTGATCGTAATAGCCCAAGTCACCAGTGTGCAACCAGCCGGAAGGTTTCTTCATTTCATCTGTTGCTTTTTTGTTGTTTAAATATCCCTTAAAAACACTTGAGGCTTTTACGCACAGTTCGCCGCTCTGTCCAGGTCCAAGTTCCTCGCCAGTTTGGATGTCGATTGTCTTGAGCTGGAAACCCGGGCAAAGGTAACCGGCGCTATCAAAGGGCGTTGGTTTTGTGGCGCACCCCGACACCCAGCCACATTCGGAGCAACCGTAGTGGCTGCTGACAATCACATTAAACTTTTCACTTGCCTTTTGCATGAGCTCCTTCGGGATGCTAGCACCGGTTGAAATAATAAATCTGAGTGAGGCATTGCCTTCAATATTAGCCTCTTCTGCCAAGCCCCTGAAAGTTAGATAATCACCAATGATTGCTCCGTTGACCTCATATTTGTGCAGGCAATGGGCAAACAGATCTGGCGAGAGACTTTCTGTGATCACGTGCTTCTGGCCCATTAGTAGATAGGAGTAAAAAAAGCAAAAACCATGGAGGTGACTGTGCTTGCAGACTGTGATCATTTCCTCAAATCAAGCGTTTTGTCTGAGGCGACAACATCTGACATCACATTGAAGCTTGTAATCATAATCCCTTTTGGCTCACCCGTGGAGCCGCTGGTAAACCCAATAAACAGATCATCGTTATGGATATCAATATCGAAAGATTTTAATATTTCTTCAAATAGATCCTCATCGTCATTGACTGCTCCTTTTCCTAAATCGTCGCAATCTGTAAATTTTATTGACTTTGCCGCTTTTCGCAACTCTTGCATTGGGCACGGATCGGCACATATGCAAAATTCCGCATTTACTTGGGCGAGTTGCTTTGCAATGATTTGCGCCGTGCCGTTAACGTTGCAAGACGCAAGAGTGGTCCCGCACAAGCTGATGCCCAAGGCTGTGGGAAAGTATTTTGCATTAAAAGGAACGCAAAAAGCGACGACATCGCCCTTCTTAACACCCATCAGACGAAGTTTTAGTGCAAACGCAATGGCACTTTCACGGACTTGCCTAAACGTCCAAGTTTTATCGTTATTGGGATCCACTAACGCCACGTTGTTGCCAAGCAGATCTCCACATCCTGGTAAAAACTTTCTAACACCATTCTAGCAGTTTATTTTGGGTACGTCTTGTAAGAGTAAAACCTGAATAATAAAAACAACATGTTAGTTTACCGAATTTTTTTCCAGCAAATTAGTCTAACGCAGGGATGCACAACATTTTTGGCTAAGGCCACATCTCACACTTTATTGTAGTAACGGTCGCTTTAAATTCATTTTTCAATGATTTCCTTGTTGTTACAGCTTCCTAAAGTTCTAATATTGTTTTATTGCTTCAGCAAACCAGCTTTGAACCCTCTTTAAGTGCTTTAACATCATATTTTAGGTTTTATCCTAATTTTTTTGTGTCTTGACAACAAGTTGCTCGATGGACATGTAAATTATCGCTGTTTCTTTGCTAAACCCTTAAACATGTTTCGCCGAATTTTCCAAACTGCAGCAAACGTTTCAACTCTTTTTGACCAAGCAAATCTTAGTGGACATGACAAACTGCCAAAAAAAATTGAGCAAATCTGAGTGACCAAGCGTCGAACAATTTAGACACCCTCTGAAATACCTGGCGTACGTCATTTAATACTGTGTATTTGGACACTAAATTCAGATATGATGCGGTGCCCTTGACCAAAAGATTCTCGTTTTTAAAATGTGGTTTAAGGCTGTTGTTGCGGGTAGGCTCTCATACTATTTCTACAAACATCTACGCAAACAGTTAAATTCAAAAATCTGGAACGATCAAACAGAATGGAATGCTGCAAATTCAGCAGCACTGCGTTTGCCAACTTTCTTCAAATTAGGACTTGCTTTTCCACTTGCTTTGAGCATTTTGCCACATTATGCATTATTTGTTGGCAATATTCCATTTTACTGTACTTTGTACAAACAATTCAAATGATTTCTATGTAGTTTTCAGTCATTGAGTTTGTGTGATGTTCCCCCATAGCCGTATCACCTTCCTTCGAATCGACCGAATCTAAAATCATGGGGTGGCATATGTATAGAGGTCCCGCCAACCAAATTAAGCCCATTGCAAAACATGTTTTCAAAGCAACTGCCACCAATACTTTTTTTCTAAACATTTATTGGTAATTTAGTTTACTTTTTTACTAACCCGAAATTTGGCAGTCCTTGCCAATCCAGCGCCATCTACACTATTTAAGATTTTCAAGGCAGTTCCCAGTTTTATATGTTGGTTAAGAATGTGAAAAAATATGTTTCTCAGTATTGCATCGCAGAACCTTGTTCTGTGGTTTGGAGGAACATAGCCTATATCTCCTAAATTATTTGCATCTCAAAAACAGTCTTTGTGTTAATCGCAAAGCTGCGGTCCTGTGTCGTCCGTGGCCTTTTTGGGATCTGCAGAGTTTGGGTTGAAACAACCACACGTGACACACATAGCTCTTTTACTAAAATTTCGTTGTGCATTGGTTGTTTTGGCAAGTTTGGAGTTTTGCGATATTTGTAAACCGTTTTGTAATTACCTCTGCATTTTCAAACAGTTTAGAATTTTACGTTGCACTGATTTGTATCACAATGCTTTTACTGCAAAATTTCACGGTTGGGCAAATACGCTTGTTGGCACGAAGGGAAAAACTTGAGCTACCATCGGTTCTGTTTTTTAATGACATGTCCACTAAAATGGGGCATCCATCTCTTTTTAGGTCATGAAAATATGCCAGCCGCGGAGGTATTTGTTGACAAATATCGTGTAATCAACTGGTGACAAACATCACAGGGTCTTAATCAGCAGAATCGCGAGTCTGTGCAATGTTTTAGGATATGTAAGTACAACTTAAAAAATGTGCAAACTCATGGTTATGTTCTGGCGATTGCAACTTGTATGTCGGATATGCAAGCCACCACTTAAATCCCCGTCACTTACCGTCGTTTGAAAATCGTCACCTAAAAATCTGTTTAGGACTGTAATGCAAAACTTGGTTATTGAAAAAACGGCACTTGCCCAAGCCCCAAACACAGCAGGGTTTTTTATGTCATTACGAAGGCGCAAAATTTCCGACGTCTCATCCGTTTTGCATGCAATGACAAATGTTTTTGTTCCAGTGCATTGACCATCAAGTGACAAGAAGAGTCCCGCTTTGTGTCTGCGGCTCTGCGCTGCAGTTGTTAGGTCTTGCTGTGAAATGTGCGTCAGAGTAGAATAAATGCGCACTTTGATCCAATACATCAAACATAGTTGTGTACAAAATAAGTCATGACGATAAAAATATGCTACGATAACTTCGCGGATGTTTATGTAAGGAAACAATAATAAAAATGTGATAGCAACAAATATTGTCGCAGCAACTGTAAGCAGGTTGCCATGCTGGCCGACTTTGCACATTTCACCGTGTTGGTTGTAAAAAATGTGCAAAACTTAGCCAAGTTTCAATTATGCCACCTGATTTGCCATATAAAATTCTTTTGTAAAAAGTCATTTTAAGAAAATAGTGATTAATATTGTTTTATTGATGACTAATATTTTTCTGTGGATGCATAAACAATTGAAATTTTGTTTGCAAGAGAAAATAACTTATTTCATTATAGGCTGTGGCAAGTGTGCTTGATTTTGGTTGAATTTTGACAGCTATTGGGCAAAATATCAAAATTTGGACCTTGCAACCCTGCAACAAAAGCAAATTTGAAGTCGTACTGAAATGTGTAAACATTTAATTTTATTTGAGTACACAAATGCACTTAATGACACCAAGTCATGATATTTTTTGTTGTTTATTTCAGGTGCAAAAACATATATTGTAGTTGTTGTTGTTCAAAAACTGTCTTTAATTATTTCATGTCATGTAACTAAACAATTGGCTATCAATAAAACAACTATCAAACAAATCCATTTCTTGGCTATTTGAAATGTAACTTCCAGTATGGATAAGTATAATAAAAGATCGTTTTTATGATGAGTCAACAAAATTCAGCTTCTGGTCTTCCAGATAATGAAAGGTGAGCTTTATGGGTCATTGGTTTATTTGGACAACAGGAATAGTTGAAGTAATGATAAAAGTTTTTCTAAGCATAATAAGCTGGGTTAACCTGAATAATTAAAATGGAGTGTACTGGTTATGTAATAGATAAAAACTTTTTTCGTCAGATTTTAATCAATACTGCAATGAAACATGTACAAAATGCATTAAAGTTGGGGCACCTCTAAAGCTGCTCTTGAGCGTAATCTACAATTTGACCCTGTTGTCTGTAAAATTTATTAAATTTTACTACAGTAGATAGAACACAATAGTAAGTGTATATACTGCAACATGTTTTGTGATTCAGGCAACTCGATGTGGCAGGGTCATCACTGGCCCTCAGTTCATCTGGTAGTGACCTAGCAAGTTTGTTTGAATGTCCAGTCTGTTTTGATTATGTACTACCTCCAATCCTGCAATGTCAGAGTGGACATCTGGTTTGCAGCAATTGTCGCCCAAAACTAACATGTTGCCCAACATGTAGGGGATCATTGGGAAATATTAGAAATTTGGGCATGGAAAAGGTATTTGGCAATGACATTTTTATTTTGATACTGCCCACCC
>QXVZ01023234.1:0-22017 GCA_008931825.1 Phallusia fumigata | reverse complement strand
TCGCCAAACCCACTTTAAGGAAATGGTACGGCATGTTTTCTGTTGAAATGACCCAATTGCATCATTTTATCAGTGAGGTTGTGCGATGTTTGAATTACAAAGATTTGAAAGATGTAATGAATGAACTTTTTAGTTTTATTAATATCTTCTCATTGCTTTTGGAATGTAAACACCTTATGAGTGTCACAAAAAAAATTTGACTGTTTGGTTCAATCCCCATTCACCCCAAGCAATTCACCAACAATGTCAAACTGAAACACGCTTAAAGCAACCTTATGGGTGTTAGACGCATGTTTAAATGTTACTGTTCAATTTCGCTTACAGAGAAAATCTATGCTTTTGCCAAAACTTTAGTGACCCACTCTGCTTAATTTCCTATTTATCATCACTGCATAAAGCATATAATGTAAAAACAACCAAAACCAATGTTGATGGTAATTTGTGTTTTTTACAGGGAACACTACAGCAGAAAAGTTGCGCCAGCTTCTGAAGACAGCAGTAGGTAAAAAATGTGGTGCAGAATATGGAAATGCTGTGGATCCAGTTGATCTTGTGCTTGTAAAGTACACTGGGCAGAAAGAACAAAACGAAAGAGATCCCCAAAAGCGACGGGATAAATTGGCTAGACTGGTAGATGAAGGAAACAAACTGAAANTGTTTAGCCGACGGCATCTTGCGACACATCGAAGCTAGAGGCCAGCGGCACTTCACATCTCGTAGAAGTCAACACAATCGCCTCACCGAGAGATGAGTCGGCAGGAGATGAAGTAAAAAACTTCTGTCAACTTCTTAGACCTGCTGTTGTGTTGAATAAAATTGACCACCGGTAAGTGATTTAGAAATTGTGTTAAATACCATCAGAAATATAACAATGAATAAACACTAAATTCTGACCTGCTTGAGGTTGTAAGTTTGAAGGCAGATGTTGTTTAAGAGCATCCAAGACAAATATAATTTTTTATGGACATTCATAACCCCTCAAAAGCCCCACTGCTAAATTTTATATATGCTGTGAAAATCTAACGACCAATATAAGTGATTTATTCTCTAAACCGCTGTAAATCAAGCAAAGCGAAACACATAAAGTGCCATCTGTTCGCTAGCTTGTATATTCCGAACAATAATAATAACCATTGCATTGTTAAGTTTATGATGCACAATAAATCCGCATGATAAAATGACAAATATTAAATTAAATTATAACATGACAGCGAAAAATTTGAAACCTGCATCAGCAGATGTCACAGACCATGTAACTGAATATTAAAGGCAAGAAGATGAGGATGCGGACATTTTTTGGATCATTTGTTAATTGATTTTTTCAATTTGGGTCAACCTAGTGGAACACATGAGCAATGCTGCTATAGCTTTTTGCTTAAGGAAACGAAAGCGTTCGAGACAGGATGAGAAACCAAAACCTTGTGAGCAAAAGGAAGCTAACCACTCAGTCATCTTTGTGATTTTACCACAAAAATCCACTCTTTTACCATAGCTTCTGAAACTAGTGATGCACCGAATCGCGTAAATTAGGTTCGGACCGAAACCGAATATTCGGCGGTTTTTGCCGAATAAATTCGGCCGAATCAACCGAATCACTTGTGACGTCACGCGAACCCGTACGTTACGCTTTTCACAGAATCACATGAGTTTTTGCGGCCATGCAAAACAGTCGTGCTACAACAGGATAGTTGTGTAATTGTGTTGCAGTATTATCTTAGTTCTGTGGGTTTTAATGTTGCCTCGGCCGTCGCTGCCAGCTTCCAAATGAGTTACTGACCTTTCAGTGGGGGTGGACAAAACAATAATGCTTTAATAAAAATTAGTACAAATCGAAATGAACAATATAACATTTGACCGTTAAGCCCTCGTTTTTAAAAAGTGTGTGGCGTTAGCAGTCATAACTACCATAACTTACCACAAACAGCAGCAAAAATATCCTATTTAGCAGTTTTGTTACGTAACTGAACAATCATGTATGCTTTGTTGCACTTTTTCATTGTTAACCCTATTAGTTAAAGCCCAGTTTGAAAGATTGTGTGATATGTATTAACATGCACAACACCCATCTTTTTCGCCTAATTACGTGTCCAGAAACTGACATTGTAAAATACAAACATTGATTTGGATACACACAAACATCACTAGGGCCCGAACACTTGGTGTGCTAGAACGTTTCTGTGTGTGTAAAAGTTCGGTTTTGACCGAATCGTAACAAATTATTCAGCCGAAACCGAATCTTTGTCAAAATCGCTGATTCGGCCGAATAAACTCGGCAAACCGAAGCGTCGATTTGTTGCTGTGTTTTACCCTATACCCTCGGCAGTCAACTTACTAGACTTTTAAAGTGTGTATGTTGGGTCATAGTTAGTTACATTATCAATTCTGTCATTTTATTACATAAGTTATATAAATGTAAAAAATATCTGCTACACATATATTTACAGTACCCCACAATTCTACAACTTTTTGCATGTGGGGACACATACATTTCTGCAGAAACAATCATGTTATAAAAGCCTAAGTAATTATGGGACCCAATTAAAAATGACATGGTGAATTTATGTGTATTTTAAAATGGGGTAATAGTGTACATGGAATTGCAATATGCTGAAAACCCTCCAGTTTCTGTCTAACACCGGTTTGTTCTTCCTGATTGATCAAGAAAAATTAGTTCAAGTTTTAAACTTTGCACAAATGATAGAAGTTGCGCACTTTAACTTTAATCCCAGTTAACCCACTGTCCCCCAAAAGTATTCTGTGACTTAAGGTTGGATTTACCATTTTTTTCCCTTTTTAACCCCAAATATTTTTCAGTTTATATACCCTTGGTTCAGATTTACTTATCCAAATGTATGCACACTTAAAATGTAGATGTAAAGAGGTTTAAAATTTCACCCTGATCGACCAAATACCTGCCCTGACAGCCCCAAACAGATGTTAAAACCAAATGCAAAACGATGTAGCGCTTAGCTGGTGGCCTCCGACTGCTACTACATACATAAACAGGCATAGCCAGTTAATCATTTTGCAAACTATTATATGCTGTAGCTGCGCAGTGGCAACCTCAATGCATTTACTTTATTGTGATGTAGATGACAGTGCTTCACATTAACTTTATATAATAGCTTCTATTTTTATTCCTGCTTCCTTGCTGCCATATGGTCAGTATAGATCATTATTACATAGTTGTATATGTGGTAAACACAACACCTCCCATCACAGAGCGAGTGATTACCATGCTCTACGATAAACGCAGCTCAGCAGTTGATATTACACCACTGCTTTGTGAATAAAATAGACTTTCTCTCGAACTTCATGGCAGTCATTCATTTTGCAAAATCAAGCTGTGATTGCATAGTTTTTCATTAAACTACATTTTCCTCTAAAATAATTACTGTTGAGTTTTACATTTTTTGTCAATTAATGTCAGATGTGTTAAGTGAATAGTCACATTTACAAACATTTGTTATCATAAATAATTTTTACACATGTTTTAGATTGGGGCCTTCAAGTTACATCGTTGTCCCGAGGAACAACTGCAATTTGTTGGAAGCTTCCTCCCCCATGTGGAAAAATGCGTCATTTCATCATTTTTTTCCCTTCATGACTCAACATACAGCACCAAAAAGGTTTGAAGTTTTGAATTTAATAAACTTGTTGAACCTTTACCAGAGTTCAAGTTATTATTTATTCTTTTCTACATGGTTTCGACTGCTAAAAACCTTTTAGTCAACCCAGTGGTTCCCAAATTAAGGCCTAGTGGTTCACAAGTTGGGTGAGAATATGTGAAAACGAAAGTTTGGAACAAACTTGTCTGTGAAACTGACCTATGATGTGCATTGTCTTCCACAAAATCATGAATTAAACATCTAGTTTAAAAAAAAACCTTATTCTTTCTGATGATAAACGATATCATAAACATATAAAAATCAATATTTATGATTTGCATTTAAACAATATTTGTGATTTTTTTCTGGGAGGGGGCAACCCCAAAAGTTTAAGAACCCTTGAGTTAAACAATTTAAAATTTTTAACAGAATGTGTTAACATTGGCCAACAGCATCAAAGACGGACTTCTAAACATTGATCACCCACATCAGGTTTGCTATGTTTGCTAATACTTGGCCCAAAATAGTTTTAACCATATTTTGCCTGGCACTAAGCACTGCAACAACCTAACAGTGAGTACATTTTCACCTTTCTTATATGTTACCAACATCTCTTAAGTAGAACTTCACTTATTTGCAGCGCAAAAAATACCACTGAGAATTTTTTTTTACTTTGTTATTAAATTCTAGTTTGCATTCTCAGTAAACATTTACATCCAAAATCTTACCTCTGTTTTAACTTTCCAGCATGGTGACATCACAAACAACCGAAAGAAATATAGTTATTTGTGATGTCATAACTGTAGTGAAATGCAAAATCACCCTGAAGTAATTTCCCCATAAAGTTTGTGTTTAACAGCTAAAGAAGTTGGTGTTGAGTGACATACCTTTTGGAGATGAAGGTGTGAGCATACTTAGCAGTGGTGTGCACAAAGTAGCAGATCTTTATATGAGGAAGATTGACATGACATCGGTTGGTGCTGTTAAGTTGGGTCAACATCTTGAGATGGAAACTACACAGTCCATGGTAACTGTGGATTTGTTTGTCTCTTATTGTGAAACAAAGTTGATTGTTATAACCATTGTTGCGTAATATATGGTTTGTAAGAAAACAATTAGGTTGAAAACAAAAATGTGGTTGATGTGGTTGATGTTTGGGTAACGACTATTCCGACTATAGCTGTTAACTTCACATCATTGTTTGTTGTGTAAAATGTGCATTATTATACAGGTTAGATTGGAGATCAGTGTCAATAAAGTGGGTGACATTGGAGCTTGTGCAATTACCAAGTCAATCCACAAAATGCAAAGTCTTAAAATGGCTGATTGTGGGATCACATGTGAAGGAATCCCAGGCATCACTCAAAACATCCTGAACTCTCCAACTAAGGTTTGTCACTTTTCTTTGATAATAGTTTCAGCAAAACTCTCCAGTGGTTGTTTAAATGTTAGTTTTTAGTTAACGATGTAGGTCACCACACTCTGTATTGTGACGTCACAAACGTGTACATCAGAGTGTCGCAGTATTCCAACACGCACGACAGAACTTTCAGTAAGAACATGTTGGTTGGGTATTTTCCTTTGCTCACATCAAAAAACAACACTTTTTCCATCAGGTTGACGCATGAGAAGCCAACTAAAGTCCTGACAGGGGCACGCGTAAAGTTAAAAAAACTTGAAGCAGTCTCCTAAAGCGGCACAACATTAAAATGTAGTTCAAGGTCACGAATGCAGCGTGGTACGTCACATGCAAATGCAGTCATAATAGGGCTTAGTTTAATTCTTTTTAAATCCTTGACAATATTGATTTATTGTAATTTAATATATGTTGACTAAGCACATATTGATCCGGCGTTTCGAAACTTTGCAAAGACCCAAAATATTACATTTGCTTTGTACTCATCGTTTATTACTGCATAATATCATTGTGATGCAACAATGATCTTGGATTTATTGGCAAACAATTGCCAGTTTGACGCCATGAACGTCGTAACATGTAAAACCCAAAACTATTTATGTGTCGGTTGTTTTGCCACCTTGTCAATTAAACTTGTTTTAAAGCAAACTAATTTCCAAAATAAAATACCATTTTTTTATTGACTCTCTTCCTCTTACCAGCCTAAGAGTTTTTAGTAATGCACAGCCGCCATTACATATACTTTAATATACGTGTGCACGGCCGCAGGTTGTGCACCCCTGTCATAGACAAATTTTTTGGTTAAGCCAAACTATATGACGTCATGAAATACTAAATAAATATCTTGGTGTTTGGCGGTAGGTAGGGTGAAACTAAGTTATGGCTTGCAGTTTACAAACTTTACGCAACACATTTTAAATGCCGGGCAGTTTTTGCCACCATTGCAAATAAACGCATGCTGCTATGCGGTAAGGCAGCAATGAATATCAAACAAAAGGAACTGCGTTTTTTGCATGGCAACACTATTTTGCTCTTTCAAACTTTTCTTTCTATAACTTGTGAAAATTATTGTTTAAATCCCAAAACCACATGTGGCAAGTGCGTGGAAGTTATTAATGATGCTTTGTTCAGATTTACCAAATTAAGTTTTAAGAGATTACTGACTGTAGATATTTTTCGACGACTTTCCAATCCCGCAACCCAGACGCATATTGTTGGGAAAGGCAACAAGTTGTGTCGGGGAATGAATAAAAACTGGTGGAGTGGTGGTACATGTTTGTTACGGATGCCAACGCTTTCCTGTAAACTTTATATTTATTTTCCTCCTGAATGACTGTTGCATCACAAGCTCATTATGACGTCACTATTCCTCCATTTTCTTTCCTTGTGTTTTATTGTTTCTTGCTGTAATGCAAATAATTAACTGGTTGTGAGTCAATAATTGCGAGAATTTATCAATAGTAAATTAGAATGACGAACTTTGGTCAGATTCGCGGGTATGAGGCATACCCAGCATGCCCATGTTCGACGCCTGTGACTGTGGGGTCACATAATACAATAATATGTCAATATACATAATTTTTCTCCACTTTTTGTTGATTTTTATCATAACGAAGTGGGAGTACAATTATGAGGAGAAAATCTTTTTCAAAGTTGTTTACCTCATGGGAAAATTGCCTGGCTGGTTTTGCTTGATTTGTTCAGAATCTTATATCAGCTAAATTCAATTTTGCCAAAAAATTACACTGCAATATGTGTTTGTGTAATACACTGTTTAAGCATAAAGCGAAACACACTGAAGTTTTAGGATTTGTAAACTAATAGAAGCAGACTCGGTTAATTGTTAGATGTTTGGTTTTCAACACATTTGAATCGTGAAGAATATTTACTGTTCAAATTAATTTTGTTCTCAAAAGTACGTCAGTAACTTTAAAAAACATTTATTGAAGTATCAATTTTTTTCACAATTTAGATGCTGGAACTTAACTTGGGTGACAATCCAATTGGTGATCCTGGTGCTGCAGTAATTTTGAAATGTTTGCACAACATTAAGTCACTTGGCTTGGGTAGCAAAAGCACAAGGATGAATTTCCAAAGACTTATGTTTGGTGGCAGAGGTTGTGAAATAACATCGGAAGGAATTTCTCACATCTCCTCAGGTTTGCTGACACTCAAAGAACCGGTGAGACATTCGTCAAGCAACTTATTTGAATTGTTGTAACCAAGCTTTGGATCTGTCATGGACTACATGGGGCTCTACTAAATGTTTTGTGTGGACCTGTGAAAATTTATCGAAAATAATAATTAAACATTAAACAGCAAACACTTATCTCCATTGTTGTTAAACAGACAAATGACATCATAGTCACAGAATAATTTTAGGTGCCATTTCCTGTTTATAACTTATATTACATTTATTTTTGCTTCACAATTGGTATTGATTCAACTTTCACATATAAATTAGCTTCAACTTAGATTTGTAACATGTAAGTTAATTCACAGCTTTATCAAAATAGTGACATAGTTTAGTCCTAGTGAGGCTTTGGGGGTTGAACAAAGCTGGATGCATGTTGGCATAGCTTGTGGGCCTCAAACAGGAAACCATTTATAACAGTTCTGTGTGGGTTTAACGGTTATAATTTAACGGTTATATTAACTAATTTTTTGCTGCATGCCAAACGTATCTGCTATTTGATCTTTATTTTGCTCACTAAAATTATGATTACAATAAACTTATGTAAATGTTGTTGGCAACTGACGACCGAATAAGTCACCATTAGCTAGATATTATATTGCTATGGACTTAAACTTCTCACAAACCAACTGTTATTTCCTAAAACTTTTGATGCACCTAAAAACATGTTTTTTTGGCGATTACATGCATTTTAATGTCACAAGTTTAAATATCTGTCAATAGTTTGAAGGAACACCAAAACTGCTTTGCAGACAGACAAAATATGCCTGTTCAGTTTGTACAGTTTCACATTACATGGGTTTGTGCAAACAATTACACTTATTGCTTTGGTCAGTGTTTTGTTCAAACTAATGTGGTATACATTGGATATACAGGGTAGTGTGGATATAACCAGGAAGTTTAATTTACTTTTAAGATGGAATCCTTGGACTTGTCATACAACAAGTTTGGTGATGATGGTGCCAGTAAGCTCTCCAAAGGTTTGCATCTAGTGAAGAGACTTGACTTGTATAATTGTGGAATCACTTCCACTGGAGAGGCAGCATTGGCTGAAGGATTGTCAACACTACAAACACCTGTAAGTTATTTCCATCAGAAAGTTTAGTAAACTTATTACATAAAAATGTTTTATTGATTTGCGTGACTTCACATGTATTTGCTGGACTTTGCTGTTTGATATGTCTAATAACTTGATTACCTGTTTTCATTTTCATGGTAATTATTCTTTAAACATGCGGGTGTCAAAACTGAAAGTCCAAATACAATTAACCAGATAAGACCCTAAGCCACACCTTCATTCAAAGTTTACCTACTGCATATTGAAAACACTTTCTATGAGAAAGTAGGATTCGAGTAAAGCATCGTTCTATTTACAGCAGCATTACAGATTATGAATTGGACCTCAGTAGATTGCACAATACACTAATCTGTGAGAAAACAAAGGAATTCGAATTCTCGCAAGTGTTGAATTCTATTTGAGGGTGCGCTCAATTTAAAACCCCCTGCAAGGTCACACACTTTCTGTTTGCATGGCCCATTTGGTCCACTGGCTGCAGGTTGTGCAATCTTGTCCTGAAGCAATAAGTTGCAGCTTGTAATGTTTGTATGAAGGCAGTGGATTATCAGATCTTTTTTCCTGTTTACATTACACAGTAGTGCTTGTGCACCGATTTTTAAATTGTAAGTTCTTTAAAGTGGCAATGTCAAATTAGGAACAACTACCAACCTCTGTTTTACCAACTTTTTTGGCTCAGTAATTATGGGTCCCCTTCTACAAAGGGGGCACATATTGTTTTTACTCTGTTTTTTTCTTTTTTTTTCTGTCTAACGCAATTTTGTTCCCACGTTATGGTCATGAAGGAGTCAGCCAAATTTATTCAAATTTTCACATATAATAGATGTGTATCTGAAGTTGTGCACTGTCACTTTTTTACACCAGTTCACCCACAGGCCCCCAAAATGTTAAATTGTTAAAACAGCAATATTTAACGTAGTAAATCACCTAGAGGTTTCCTATTTTAATAGTTCATACAATGCAAAGTATTTTAAAGTGTATGGTGACTTTTATTTGGATTCACCTATTTTTTTACCTTTTTAACCCCAAATATGGGGGGGGGGGTTTACATGCCCTTTACTTCAGACATACCAATCCAAAAGTATTGAAAATTAGGACGTAGATATGTAGGGTGCTTCTTATAAGTCGTTTAAAATTTTAACCTGATCGATCAAGTATTTACCCTTGCAGCCTCAAATATATGTATAAGAGCTGGCTGTTTTGCCCAAAATTAAAAATGACCTTGCGTGAGGGAGTGATTGACGATTTTACAACTCAAAGTGCGCAACGCTCCGGGGCTATAAA
This sequence comes from Phallusia fumigata, assembly GCA_008931825.1. Taxonomy (NCBI): domain Eukaryota; kingdom Metazoa; phylum Chordata; class Ascidiacea; order Phlebobranchia; family Ascidiidae; genus Phallusia; species Phallusia fumigata. The sequence goes on along the minus strand of QXVZ01023234.1, from coordinate 12,439 downwards.
TGGGCGTTTATAGGCAAGACGGACGTTTCAATGTCTTGTTTTATAACAGACGACTGTNTGTTTACCCTATAACCCTGGCAGTTAACTAGCCTTTTAAAGTTTGTAGGTTGGGTCATAGTTACTTATATTATTAGTTCTGTGATTCATTTTCTGTTTTCGAAAAAGTAAAGAAAAAATATCTGCTTCTGTTCTGTACATACGTTATGGTGAACCACAATTTCTACAACTTTGTGTGTGTGGGGACCCATGCGTTTTTGCCTGCAGAAACAATCATGTTATAAAAAGCTTAAGTGACTATGGGACCCAATGCGAAATGACACGGTCAATATATATGCATTTTTAAATAAGGTAATAGTGTATATGGAACCCCCCCATGGTGAAAGCCACCCTTCTAGTTTTCAATAATTTGCTTTCATTTACAGTTGTACTCTATTGTACAGAAGCATGTAAGTGTATAGTTAGTTAGTCAAGAAGCGCAATGCTGTTGTTGTTGAATTTATAATGCATTACTGAAACCACGTTGGAGAGAGTCGTTAAGAGTTTGATTCGGTTAGAATGTATTTGGAAATCTTTACTTTTTGTTTATGTTTTCCCACCGATTTTTAACTGATCTCATCCTAAAACATGGGTATTATTCAGAAACTGCATGTGTTTGGGGACCCAAATGTTTATGCTAGAAGAAACAATAATGTTATAAAACGCCAAGGGCATTTGGGACCCATTATAATGTGGATGTTGAATATATATCCAACATAATAAAGAAAATGGTACATGTGGAAAACATCAATTTGGGGTGGTAGTGTATATGGAATGAAAATGTGGAGAACGCCACCTCTCTAGTTTTATTTGTGTTTTACATACAGGGCAGTTTTTGAACTAAAAATTTTTAAATGTACAATTTATTTACCATTGCGGGCAGAGGCATTGACTTTGAAAATTTTTCAGTTAAGCCAAACTATATGACGTCATGAAACACTAATTAAACTTTTAAATCTTGTGTTTGGTGGTAGGTGGGGTGAAACTTCATTATGGTTTGCAGTTTACAAACTTCACGCAACACATTTTAAATGCCGGGCAGTTTTTGCCACCATTGCAAATAATCGCATGCTGCTGAATGCTGTGCGCTAAGGCCGCAATGAATATCAAACAAATGGTACTGCGTTTTTTTGCATGGCAACACCATTTTGCTCTTTTGAACTTCTGTTTCCATAACTCGTGAAAACTATTGTTTAAGTTCCAAAACCACATGTGGCAAGTGCGTGGAAGTTATTATGGGTCCCCTTCCTGTAGGGGACACATATTGTTTTCACTCTGTTTGTTTTTGTTTTTTTTCTTTTTTTTTTCTGTTTTTTTCTTTTTTTTTCTTTTTTCTACCCTGCAGCTTGTCCATGCACTTTTGTCATGAAATGTTTGATGGATTTGGATGAAACTTTCACAGCTGGTAGATATGGTCAAGGCGGTGTGTCATGAGTTTAGTTTAACCCCATAGCCCCAGTGGTTACCCCGCTAGCCCCCTAAAATGGGGCAAATAGTTAAACAATGTCCGAATTGGATGAAATTTAGACAGTTTGTATAACATGTGATTATGGTGCAATATTTCATGTGTTTTACCCCACTAGCCCCCTAAAATGGGGCAAATTGCTAAACAGTGTTCGAATTGGATGAAATTTAGACAGTTTGTATAACATGTTATTGTGATGCTATTTTTGTTGTACTTTACGTTATAGCCCCAGCAGTTACCCCACTAACCCCCTAAAATGGGGCAAATTAATAAAGATGTCTGAATTAGATGAAATATAGACAGTGTGTATATTATGTCATTATGGTGAATTTGTTGCTGTGTTTACCCTATAACCCTGGCAGTTAACTAGCCTTTTAAAGTTTGTAGGTTGGGTCATAGTTACTTATATTATTAGTTCTGTAATTCATTTTCGGTTTTCGAAAAAGTAAAGAAAAAATATCTGCTTCTGTTCTGTACATACATTATGGTGAACCACAATTTCTACGACTTTGCGTGTGTGGGGACCCATGTGTTTTTGCCTGCAGAAACAATCATGTTATAAAAAGCGTAACTATGAGACCCAATGCGAAATGACACGGTCAATATATATGCATTTTTAAATAAGGTAATAGTGTATATGGAACCCCAATATGGTGAAAGCCACCCTTCTAGTTAATGATGCTTTGTTCAGATTTAACAATTAAGTTGTAAGAGATTACTGACAGTAGATATTTTTCGACGACTTTCCCATCCCGCAACCCAGATGCATGTTGGAAAGGCAACAAGTTGTGTCAGGGAATCAATAAAAACTGGTGGAGTGGTGGTACATGTTTGTTACGGACGCCAACACTTTCCTGTAAACCTAACATTTCTTTCCCTCCTGAATGACTGTTGCATTACAAGCTCATTATGACGTCACTATCCCTCCATTTTCTTTCCTTGTGTTTTATGGTTTCTTGCTGTGATGCAAATAATTAACTTGTTGTGAGTCAATAATCGTGATTCAGCTTAATGACATCTGTTACGTATGGTTCAAAGTTTGTGAGAATTTATCTACAGTAAATAACGAATGACAAACTTTGGTCTGATTCGCGGGTATGTGGCGCACCCAGCATGCCCATGTCGAAGCCTGTGACTGTGGGGTCACATAATACAATAATATATCAATATCCATAATTTTTCTCCACTTTTTGTTGATTTTTATCATAAAAAAGAGTACAACTATGAAGAGAAAATCTTTTTCAAAGTTGTTTACCACATGGGAAAATTGCCTGGTAGATTTTTCTTGATTTTTTTCACAATCCCTCTATCAGCTAAATTCAATTTTGCCAAAAAATTACACTATAATATGTGTTTGTGTAACACACTGTTAAAGCTTAAAGCGAAACACACTGAAGTTTTAGGATTTGTAAACTGATAGAAGCAGACTAGGTTAATTTGTAGTTTGGTTTTTAGCACAGTTGTGAAGAAAATTTACTGTTCAAATTAATTTTGTTCTCCAAAGTACGTCAGTAACTTTAAAAAACATTAATTGAAGTATCAATTTTTTTCACAATTTAGATGCTGGAACTTAATTTGAGTTGCAATCCAATTGGTGATTCTGGTGCTGAAGTAATTTCAAAATGTTTGCACAACATCAAGTCACTTGGCTTGGGTAGCACAAGTACTGGGGTGGGTGGCCGAATCATTGAGTTTGGTGGCAGAGGTTGTGAAATAACATCGGAAGGAATTTCTCACATCTCCTCGGGTTTGCTGTCACTCAAAGAACCGGTGAGACATTAGTCAACTAACTTATTTGAATTGTTGTAACCAAGCTTTGGATCTGTCATGGACTACATGGGGCTCTACTATATGTTTTGTGTGGACCTGTGAAAATTTATCAAAAATAATAATTAAACAACCAGCAAACACTTAGCTTACCATTGTTATTAAACAGACAAATGACATCATAGTCACAGAGTAATTTTAGGTGGCATTTCCTGTTTATTAGTTATATTACATTTATTTTTACTTCACAATTGGTATTGATTCAACTTTCACATATAAATTAGCTTCAACTTAGATTTGTAACATGTAAGTTAATTCACAGCTTTATCAAAATAGTGACATAGTTTAGTCCTAGTGAGGCTTTGGGGGTTGAACAAAGCTGGATGCATGTTGGCATATCTTGTGGGCCTCAAACAGGGAAACCATTTATAACAGTTCTGTGTGGGTTTAACTGTTATAATTATCATCAAAAAATTTTTGGTTCAAACTAATTTTTTGCTTCATGCCAAACGTATCTGCTATTTAATCTTTATTTTGCTCACTAAAATAATGATTACAATAAATTATTATGTAAATGTTGTTGGCAACTGACAACCAAATAATCTACTAATAGCTAGATATTATAATACTAAACGATAATGGACTTAAACTTCTCACAAACCAACTATTATGTCCTAAAACTTTTAATGCACCTAGAAAAGATGTTTTTTGTCAAACACATGCATTTTAATGTCACAAGTTTAAATATCTGTCAATAGTTTGAAGGAACACCAAAACTGCTTTGCAAACAGACAAAATATGCCTGTTCAGTTTGTACAGTTTCACATTACGTGGGTTTGTGCAAACAATTACACTTATTGCTTTGGTCAGTGTTTTGTTCAAACTAATGTGGTATACATTGGATATACAGGGTAGTGTGGATATAACCAGGAAGTTTAATTTACTTTTAAGATGGAATCTTTGGACTTGTCATGCAACAAGTTTGGTGATGATGGTGCCAGTAAAATCTCCAAATCTTTGCATCAAGTGAAGAGACTTGACTTGTATAATTGTGGAATCACTTCCACTGGAGTTGCAGCATTGGTTGGTGGATTGTCAACACTACAAACACCTGTTAGTTATTTCCATTATAAAGTTTAGTAAACTTGTTTCATAAAAATGTTTTTTTGATTTGCATGACTTCACATGTATTTGCTGGACTTTGCTGTTTGATATGTCTAATAACTTGATTACTTGTTTTGCTTTTTCATGATATTTAGGTAGGGGTGTGTAACCTTAAAAAATACAATTAACCAGATTAGACCCTAAGCCACACCTTTATAAGTTTACGTTCTGCACATTGAAAACGCTAATTTTCTATCGATGAGAAAGTAGGATTCGAGTAAAGCATCGTTCTATTTACGGCAGCATTACAGATTATAAAATTGGACCTCAGTAGATTGCACAATACACTAATCTGCGAGAAAACAAAAAACAAAAAGATTCGAATTCTCGCAAGTGTTGAATTCCTTTTGAGGGTGCGCTCAATTCAAAACCTCTCTGCAAGGTCACACAGTTTCTGTTTGCAGGGTGAATTTGGTACGCTGGCTGCAGGTTGTGCAATCTTGTCCTGAAGCAATAAGTCGCAGCTTGTAGTGTTTATTAGCTAGCATACGAGACATGGCACTTTTCAACCCAAATCCTATTAAAAAAGAAAACTTTTTAGTGTCAGTTTGTTACTGTACGGAGGCAGTGGATTCTCACATCTTTTTTCCTGTTTGCATTCAAAATAGTGTTTGTGCACTGATTTTTAAACTGTAAAGACTTTAAAGTTAGTAAGTTTCAATTAGGAACAACTATGAACCTCTGTTTTTACCAACTTAATTTTTAGCCTGGTAAATTATGTCTAATAAGTTGTACTTGTTGAAACATGAAGTAGTGTCACAATTTTTGTGGTACAGTTAATTATATGTAGTTGTCTTCTTGTTTGAGATGGTTTATTATTTAAAAACAGCTGCCCATTACCAGAATCACCCTTTTGTGGCCCCAGTGATTTGCTGAGAAGCAAAGTATTATTCCTCCAACATTCATATATACAAACCAGCAACCTAACGCTAATTAAGCCCACCACTAAAAGTTACTGCATGTTAATTTTATCAGAATATTGTGATGTTATTTGATAAATAGAACACAAGTAAGTTTTTATTCAGCTTTGTTTCTATTTTTATTGTGTTTTCTTAGATGGAAGAGCTTTGGCTTGATGACAATCTCCGCTATGACATTGATGAAGATGTTTTGAAAATACTGCAGTCAAAAGTTAAGGATCTTAAATGGAAATTTTTCTAGTGCAGTTGCAAAACATTTAAAAATAATAATGCAAACACTTTAATGTGCCATGGGCAGTTTGATAACAAACTGAATTTTCAGGGTTTTCGACCACAAAATATTTTTTTCCCACATAAACAAATCCTAACTGTTTGCAAGCATGTCTTGAATTATCATTAAATGTAATTTTTAAAATCAGTACCTTTTTTGCTCAAGAAACAGTCAGTTTCATTTGCTTGACAGATGGATTTTTAAAGTTGTGCTCTGTAAACTTTAACCCATTGGTCGCTTCAGATTGAAAAATGCCAAACTTTGTATTTTTTTTCCACATGGTTTTAACAATGCATAGTTTTGTCATCAGGTTTAGTTTTTCAACTTGTTTTTATCACTGATTGTTTTTTCTCCAATGCAACTGTTTGCTGTGTTTGAACTCATCTGATATTGTGTTTTCATTGTTTCCGACTTTTTCACTTTTCCTCTTTTTTTTGTTTTATTGTGAGGTTGTTGTTTTATTGTAAGGGTTGTTGTCATACTGACAATGACACAGCTTATATGGGGAAAAATTAGTCTAAAGGAATTGCTATGCAAACAACTGATTTTTTTAACTTGAAATTTTATATATTTTCTAACAGGTTTTCTTTTTTAATTCTTCAGCACTTGTTTTAAATTTTGTTGGCAACTGTTTTCTTCCAAATCACTTTTGTTTCCAATAATCCAGCTGTGCTGTGTATGAAATAAATCCATGTTTTTTATCCAGTTTAACTGTTGTATGTAACGTAGAAGTTGTAATGTATTCAAAATTATATGATGTGTGATGATTTGCGCATATGTCAATAGAAAACTTGTTGTTACATGAACTCTTGTATCCAACTGCTTGCAAATGTGCTCGGTATAGAAATTCTCAACACAAATTCTCTGGTGACCTCGCATGCAACGAAGTGACCTTGTAGCACCTACACTATCTAACGCATGGATTCGACGGATTTAAAATCTGTTGTAAAGCTTTCATTCCAAACTGTAAAATTTTGGACCAGCAAGGGTAAAACTTTATTGCCCGAAAGGTCGTGAAATAATTCCCCACATTTTGTTGGCCCAATCAACCTAAAATCTCCCAGTTTACTGGACAGGGTTTCTTAACATGCATATATTTTCGATCTGCTGTGAATAATGGAAATTTTATGCAGCTCTGCGCCTCAGAGCCATTAAGCTTGCTTGATCATCGGCGCCACCTCGTGGATTGTTAAGTACATAACACTTTATCACGAGGTGGAGCTAGCACATGCGCTTGTAAGAAAGGTGTGAAGCGCTACATTGATGGGAGGGCCGCTATGTGCGAACCCCGTACAAAATCTAATCACATCTAAGTGAGAAGGGAAAAACAAGTTGCGCGCAATAATTTGGCAAAGTAATCGGACAATTGTTGTCTTCCCAACCACTACAGCAATGTTTCCCAACTATTTTGTAGTCGCGTACCTCCTAGAAATAACACACTGTCGCCGCTTATCAACAAGTTCCAGAAAAAGTAATTTCGATCAGATAACTTATTTGTGTTATGAACCAAATAATATAAATGCAACGAAGAATGCAGTGCAATTGAAAGCACGAGAAGTGTTCGCGCAACACCAAAGCAAAGTGAAAAAGGAATATAACACAAAAACGAAAAAGAAACGATGGAAGACCTGCATCGGAATAGCAGCAACGGACAAAAAAATATTTAGAAAAGTCGATATTAAGATTCATAATTATGGATATAACTATGAACTTTATTACCGCGGTCAAGTTTTGCTTGTAAGTAGTGATGGGAAGATGAGCACGGATAAGTTGAATGTTCAGAGCGATGCAGTGGTTTGCTTGTATTATCTGAACAAGCGGATTTACCAGAGCAAGGAACTGAACGCAAAGCAACGATTTATCCAACATGGGAAAAGTTGTGGAAAACACTGCAGAGATCGGCAGTGAAATTATGCCACTGGGTAACATTTTAATGCAGCGCAGTATATCTGCAGCGCGATCAACCTTAATCCACCTATTGTGCTTTTTACTTTTTTTCGCGCCTTATAAAGTCTCAACGTTGCGCAGCTATATCTCCGGCATGGTGATTGATTCAGTGAAATTGTGTCGCTATGATTTCTTTCACCAAGCGAAATAAACCCAACTTAACAACGGAAATAATTATGAAAAGATGGTCAAGATTCTCATTGCAGTGAAAATAGTTTGTAACCAGATGAAGCAATTTATCACAGAAAAGTTCCAAGAAACCTCAGTTAAAGTTCGTTTTTTTAATTGAAACTAATTCACAGAAAATATATAATTTCGTCATTATTAGAAAAATTTTGTCCAATCCAATTAAAAAAATTCTTGACAAATTCCTTTTCGCGTCGCATTGCTATTTTGCACGCTTGAGTAAGTTTTATAACGTCACAACCAATCAGCGCCGTTTAGATTTTTCGCGTGTCAAAGTCGTTCCTTGCAAAGTCATTTGGTTCGAGGAGTTGGTGGTGTGCGGATGTGGAAGGATGGAGGTGCTGCAAGGTAAATTCTAGTTTAATCTTTGATAATATTGTTACATCAATTTTACAAATTCAATCGGATTTTTACATTTAGTTTTCGCTGTTTAATTGCAATGCGGTGTAGAAACGTTTCAAGTGTGGCTGGATCATATCAGATTATATGGAACCAGTATGACTACAGTTCATCTGTTTGACGACATTACAAACTAAACCTAACTATCTAACTATTATATTTTAAAGTTAGAAAGAATATTCACTCCATCCGCCAGTTGCAGCAAAACGCGCTTCAGGCTCTGTGACGTCACACACACTGGCGCGTTTTTACAATCGGCACTGATTGTGGAAACTGCGCCCCGCGTTTTTTGGCCTGTTGATTCTGTTATTACGTAGGTTCATGAATACGTGTGCAAACAAAACACTGAAATATTAATTTTGTTTACAGAATCTCAATCTCTTCTACTCTTCGATCTCATCAACCTCCATCCATCCTCAACATTCCTCAACTTCAAATATTTACTTGTATGTAAACATAGGAGTCTGTCGTGGGTCAACCGGGTTTGCGGAATCGTTAGGCCTAACTTAGGCTAACTGGCGCTAGGGTTGAGTGGCTGCGTCTTTATCCTTTCTTGACTCCGTCAACAGAGGATAGAGGCAGGCCCAAGTCAGGAGTGCTACTATTGACAGCTAGTTGGCGCTAGGGCTAGAACTACGGTGGCACTCGATAACTAGGGCTTAGGTTAGTTAACATAGGTGGGGTACGTCTGGGATTCGCGCGTCACGTAGGAAATTTAGACTAGATCGATTTCTTAGCTAGGTGTGGCGCGTTGCTAAATGGCTTTAGCTAAAATAAGGAGCGCATAGAAACACGGCCTGGGCACGGCCTCCACCGCATTGCATTGGCCGCGGTGTAGGCGGGACCTAGTAGGGACACCGCTACTTCCAACGGCCTTAAGTCCGAGGGGCCGGCTTTGCATTTTGCCCGAACAGTCCCGTGACCCACCCTGGTAGGGCGCAAACTGTTGTTAAATTTTTTTCAGCCCAGCCCTTGCGTAAAAAAGTTGGGGTCATTGCGGGGGGACTCGATGGGCAAGGGGCAGTGATGCGATGTTGTTGAGTTAAACGCCTTAAACGTCACTGAACCTTTTAAACAGTCTGCTGCGCCTATATTAACTGTAATTATAGGGAGGTGGTTTTTGATGTCGGGTTTTGACCAGCTTGTATTATCCATTCTTGTACATCCAGTTCAAGGTTTTCTTCACTAAGAAGAGTCTGCGAATTGGGTATCAAGCATGTGATGTGTAATAATTCTGTTATTCACAAAACAAATTTGATAAATAATGTTTTTCGTCAAAAAAATGCCCCGAATTCCCCTTTTGCTGGTCAAGCCCATTTTACTTTTATTCGTGGATTTTAGGCAAACTAACTAACGACTAATATCGGTTCCGTATTCCTGCTTGACCCTGCTACCCTGTCATTATGGGGCATGGCAATTTGGGTGGTTGAAAAACACGACATACTCACCTTCTACTTTTCTAGGCTAACTTGCGGCGGTTGTATGCAGGGCAGTTAGTTGAGGCAAGTTGTGTACTTTTACGTCGGCCGCGCAGGGACGATGGCGGTTCCAACGTTTTTTCAGAAACTTCCTGACGAGCTCTTACTTGTTCTAACGAGCAACGAAGCAGACAATCTGTTCCAGAGATGAACAAAGTTGCCGTTTCCATAGCAATTTATCAAACAATCTAAAATATTTGTAGTAGTATTTTAGAAATCTGATTTCTTTGTCGTTTTCCCTTTTCATCAACAAAAATGTGTGCGGAGTTCACTTTTTCTATCCTTTCATTTTCTCATTATGTAGACCAGTTCTTGGGGGGTGTTGTGCCTTTTACATCAGCCTGACAGGTTCTTCATGTTATTGTTGTGTGTTTATTTATCGCTCGTCGCCCGCTCTAACCATGCGAACCGCCATCGTCAAGTGTTAGAATGCGAAAAACGTGTAGTTGCGACAGGAGTCAAGTTTAGTTGATGTCAGGATTCCACTTAACTTAAGTGTTTAATCAAGTTTTGATGTTTTTGTTATTTCTCATTTATTCCAAAAAAATCAATTTATTTATTTTGTTTTTCAGAGTTGGTATCAAAATGTTTGTTTGCTTTAAAATGTTCAAACTTCTGTTCCATACAGCACTGGATTTTCAGGTATTTTCATGTTGGTGTTCTCTAATGCCCAAATGTTTTGTTTTGCAGAAAATAACATTTATATTTTCCACAGGTTTAAACTGAACAAATGTTGCCAGCAGGTTTTCTTCAAACTTGTTTCCTTTTAATTTTCAGGTTTTAGGATATATTTTTAAACTCTACAAAGTTTCTAATTTTGTTTTATTTCACTTTCAGGTGCTAAAATTTTTTGATCAGTTTTGGAGATTTCTGTTTAAAAATTCTGTAAAATGTAAGAACAGGTTGCCATTATTGCATTTAAAATAAATATTTTGTGTTCCAGGAATTACTTTTTGTGCAGATTTGGGAAAACCTTTCACTTCCTGTTTTCCAGGTTTTACAAAAAGGTTTATTTTGTAACTTTTTGTTTTCGCAGTTGTTGAGACGTTAACATTTTTATTGGTTTATTGCCATGGTAACAGGTATTAGAAACATAAACATCTTATGTTAAGTAAGAATGTTTTTACTGTTTTTTTTTTCAGGTTTCACGAAACAATGTGTTTTTGTTTTTCAGCGTATTAGGGTTGGCATAGGTTCAGAAAAAGTTTCATGTTTCCACAGGTTTATAAATTACCACTTCTACAGCTGGAATAGAAAGAAAAAACGTTTAACAAACAAAAAAGCATTTTATAGATCAAAGTAAGTGACATTTTTGTGTTTTACTAATTTGTTTGTTTTAAAACTGTATGTAACTTCAAATGTTTCAGACCGACGATGTCACGTTCGATTTTTGTTTGGAAGCCGTCAGTGACGTCATTTGTCGATCTGGAGATGATTCAGCGGCAACTCAGAAAAAATGGTAATTGCAAAGAGTTTATTTAGTAGTTGGTAGTAATTATTGTTATTGCCTTCATTGAAAATCATTAATAGTTCACTATTTAATTTATTTTTTAGTTTCATTCGTTATTTAACGATTTTTTATCAGATCATCACGGGGGGGTTTCCGAAACTTTGACAGCACCAAGAAAGTTGCGCAGCATTCTACGTCACTGTGACGTAATAATCGACGTGACGTCAGGCAACGGTTCCTACTAGTGGCCAGTCTTTACCGACAAAGTGTCTACGACGAGTAAAGCAACGAAGCTTGACTAAAGGACGCAGAAAACTGAAACTGTTGTCAACAAATATTCGACTGAACTGAGCGAGATGGGCTCGTCTGCTTGCACAAACAATAACATGCAAATGCCTACACAGCGGCGTGTGCCTAATTGCGCTATGATGAAATAATAACAACACCTCAACCGGCAAAGGGTTCCATCATAACCCTTAAAATGGGAAACTTTCATGTTTTTAAGATGTGCGTTTTATCGTATAGCGGGATGCGTTTGGCCCAAACACGTCAGTATGGGATTTTGATTGATTGGTTTTATTAATGAGGCATCTCTGCAAGACTATCATGACGTGTTTCATACTGTGATGTTGGTTAAGTTGCATTTTAATGTAAGTTGGAAACTTTTGCCGACACCAGTTGACTCAACTTCTACAGTGACAATGTTTTAGGGACGTTTTTGCGCGTGTGCTTGTGATGACCTCAACGTCAGTTTCGGTTTTAGGATATGACGTTGAGTTGATGACGTTGACATCCATAAGTAAACTTCAAATCTTGACCATGTTTCATGTGATGTTTGTGTGCAAAGTAATTCCTCGTGCAGTTTGTGTTGATAAATTCGCATTTCGACTTTAAACAATTCCTCCAATTATTGCGACTCAACATTGTCAAAAATAGGAAAGTACCCAGTAGTATCATGATACCCAAAAACTTTCCGCTTATAGTGCTTATATGCGTGTCAGCTTATAATTTCGGATGGATACATTTTTCTCTACAAGTTTAACAACTTCAACTTCTCTGTGTTGCTTCTCACTAAACTATAATTTTTCACTTTCGGCTGATGCAAGAGACGCAACATGTCAATTTCTCAAAAGATTAGGTAACCGCTGTTATTTTGATTGTTTACATCAGTGCATTTCCATTTTATTGACATTTTCAAGCTCTCAACAAGTCTACAATTGTGTACAATACATTCAAAAAGGGAATTCGAGTGGTGTTTCAGTGGGAAGGTGGCCAAAAATCAGAGAAAAATCCGGTTTGGGGGCGGTTTTTGGTTGAATATTTCAATCCTCCCGAACCTCCAAACCGGTTTAAACC
>QXVZ01023231.1:0-21833 GCA_008931825.1 Phallusia fumigata | reverse complement strand
ATAGATATATACCGCCAAGCCAGAGGTATAAGTTATATAATTATTTCTACATATTACTATGGTGTGCTTTTAATGTTCATTCAAACACATGCAACCCATTGCCTCTGGTTTGACAAAATCACTGTTAGTAAATGCCCTTTAAACACTCGTGTAAGTTTAGACCCAATACAAACAAATTTGGGTTGCAGATTTAACATGTAGTTTATACCCAATTTTTATTTCACGACACCCTCTTGGCTGTTTTAGGGCCAGGCCCATTTATTTTTTTTAGTGGTAAACAATGTGCATAAAATGACGCCTGCTCTGCGTTTTTGCTGAAAGAAACAGTAACGAACAGGTTCTGGCATATCAGTTTATTTGACATTTACATTTAATATGCTACGTAATAACAGGTGGGATCGGTAACTGTTTTTATTTTTCATCTGAAAGTTTTGTCGCATTGGTTTCGCAGTTGCGCAACACTACAGCACATTCCCAATTGTTAACGTGTTCTTTACGTTTATGTTTTAGTATAATAGAGCGAAATCAATTCACTGAAAAGAAAGCTTCAAAACGTCTACTTAATCACATGATTACATTAAACTCTAGTATTCTGGCAGACCTTTTCAGCTGTCAAAATAAATCGGCGTTTTTAAAATAAATTGGAGATTCGTATAGCCATTAGAATAGTACTTAAAACAATTACATTCAAAATGAAGCGTTTGTTAATTAAAAGATACTATCAATGTTTTTAGATACAGGTGGATGGATACAAATGCAGCAAGCACCGCAGAAGTTCATTCGGCCCAGGAACCTTCGCTCAACGAGGTCTGGCAATTTTTTATTTATTGACCACAAAACACTTGCAAAATAATATTTCTCGTATAAATTCCAGGTTACCTGTCANGTAAACAATGTGCATAAAATGACGTCATCACTGCGTTTTTGCTGAAAGAAACAATAACGAACAGGTTCTGGCATATCAGTGTATTTGACATTTACATGTAATATGCTACGTAATAACAGGTGGGATCGGTAACTGTTTTTATTTTTCATCTGAAAGTTTTGTCACATTGGTTTCGCAGTTGCGCAACACTACAGCACATTCCCAACTGTCAACGTGTTCTTTACGTTTATGTTTTAGTATAGAGCGAAATCAATTTACTGAAAAGAAATCTTCAAAACGTCTACTTAATCACATGATTACATTAAACTCCAGTATTCTGGCAGACCTTTTCAGCTGTCAAAATAAATCGGCGTTTTTAAAATAAATTGGAGATTCGTATAGCCATTAGAATAGTACTTAAAACAATTACATTCAAAATGAAGCGTTTGTTAATTAAAAGATACTATCAATGTTTTTAGATACAGGTGGATGGATACAAATGCAGCAAGCACCGCAGAAGTTCATTCGGCCCAGGAACCTTCGCTCAACGAGGTCTGGCAATTTTTTATTTATTGACCACAAAACACTTGCAAAATAATATTTCTCGTATAAATTCCAGGTTACCTGTCATGATCCAGTAAACAACGAAATCGAAGGCAAGGAAATGGCGAATTCGACAAACAACAGGCAGTCGCCAACATCTCAAATCTTTCCAGGCGACAAGTATCAAAGTAAGTTTTGGTATTGCCGTGTTTAACTGTTACTTTTACGTTCAGGCTCAGTGTGTAAACAAATGAGCGAAACAAACGCTCACAACCGTACAAGTGATCAAAATTGTTCGGCGATATGGGAATATATCATCACGCGTATTGTTGGGAATGTTACAAAAAACTTTCAATTTCAATATTTCAAAGCAGTGTAGTTGGGCTTGTTATAAAAGGTTGTAAGGTTTTGACAACGAGGTGGCACAAAACGAAGGCAAACAGCAAGAGAGATGGCCGTAGTTAAGACGGAAGCAGCCCGCAAAGCCTCCCGCAGACCAGTAACAATGCGAACATATCAAATGACACTTGGGAAAGATAAAATTGCGTCATTGATTTGACGTTTGCCAAGTGCCAGACCAAGTAACTATCCACGTTAGATGAGGCATGTCGTTGAGAAATGATAGAAATGTCTTTTCGGTTCCCCAGAAATAGTGATGCGCCATTTGCAATGAAACGAACTCACAGTGATAAAGTACAGTGCTGCATTGTAGAGGTCCCGTTAGCAACTTTTAGGAATCAAGTATAAGATTGTAAAAGAAAAAAAACCTTAAAACAACGTCAGAAAGTGATCACAAAAAAGTACAAGTAAATTCCTTATTTATTCGGTCACTTGAAAAGTTAAGCAGTTGTAACCAACCGTGTCAATAGTTGTTTGCATGTATCCGAATGAAAGCGTTCCACGCAGTGTCGCAATAATTTATTTTCTAACTCTCATATCCAACCTAAATTGCGTTAAAGGTTTTAATTCAAAAAAAGTTTTGTGATGCAAGAATTTTTTAACACACAGTTAATTTAAATTTGTAAATTGATATTTGGGGGCCACCAATATCAACGGCCAAATAAATGCTGTAACGTGGTGGACGGGTGAATATTCGTTTTCATTATTTCAGGTTTTGAATCTCCTGCTCGCGATTTCGAACACGAAGCCCACGAATCGCCCCAAAACAGCGAGCAAATATCAGACTGGAAAGAATGTAACACGTTCGCTTATGCCAGAGAACGTAATTCAATTTCCATTTACGGAATGTTTGATGGGACGCTACCTGATCGCCAAATGCATTGCGTTTGACACTTACAGCTTTGTGCAGTGCAAGAAAAAAGGAACGTGTTTGTGCGTTGTGAATGACCTTTGATCCCTGACGCTGTTTAGTCCCAATCGATATTCTATTCATGTAGAGTAGAAGTCAGGCCGATATGACTAAAATTGTTTTCTATATTGTTCAATTATTTCCATGCATTTATTGGATTTATCATTTTACCCATTCATTTTCTATGATTGTTGTCGGTCTGTGTTTGCACCTTTTCGAAGTGCAATTGGTAATGCGCAACGCTTTTTACGACATTGAAATTACAACTTTGTGCTTATAGTATGTGCTGTTTAACTAAATGTGTTGGTTTTCACGAAACACGGAATGCAAGCACTCCAATAAAATATGTTAAGATATGGTCACTGTTGCCCCATAAAATATACTAGTTGGTTAAAATGCAGCCGAAATGAAGCGAAAAGGCAGAAATTGACAAGGTTTCGTCCTGTGGTGGTAACAAGGGAAAGATCAGTGCACTTGTCAACCTTCTATTGTTCCATTCCATCCTGTAACCTAATCTTCCAATCCAGATGACTAAGTTGGTCTTGATAGCAAAGAATCAGCAAAACTTTGATGAAAAACACTGGTAAGAAAAAATAATTAAACTGCCACGCCAGCATAAATCTTAAAATATTTTTCATTTCAAAAATAAAACAAATAGGAATTAAAAAACGACGTTTGGCACAAAACCAAGGGGACCGTTGATACTTGACACGTTTGTTGTCACCTGGCCTGAACAATTGTTGTAAGAATAAGTCTATTTGCTGAATTCTGTTTTATTCTTGTAGCCTGGCGATCCGAAGTAAAAAAATCTGTTCCACTTTATTCCCAACCAAATTTCGCTTCTACTTTTTTTCGCGCCTTATAACGTCTCAACGTTGCGGGGCTATTTCCGGCTTGGTGAGGCTTGGTGATTGTTTAAGTGAAATTGGGTGGGTATTATTTCTTTCACCGAGCGAAATAAACTCAACTCAAACAAATTCAAACTAGAAGCGTGGCTTACCAAGTGCCACCTTTTTTGCACTGTTAACCAATTGAAAAGGATATGTATAAACCACAAACATGGCAATTGTATTCGTTATGAAAACTTTTTTAATTTCATATATAGCCTAAGTAGGGTATTATTTTGATTCAAACAGAAGTCGGGTCAAATAACTACTTGGCGTTACGATTAATAAAACCAATAACCAAAGAGTATAGCGAAGAAGTTGTTGTCTGTGGATCTAATAATTTTTTTGCTTCTCAGTTCTGCCCAGCCCGATTGGTGACGTCACATGAAACATTACAAATGAACTTGTCTAGAATTCGATTTCCAAAAAAACGTTTGTTGACCGTAATAACTTTCTTCACATAAAAATTTACCAGCTAAAAGTTTGGACAGGCCTGAAACAATCCGGTAACAAACTGACCGTTCACTTTTCGTGGGGTACGACCAGTAGTAAGCTGCATTCTGCAATAGTGGAACAAAAATAATGTAAGTTTCAGTTTAAAGCTGTCTGATGAAAAAATCATTTTTATAAATACGCTTTATTGGTACGCATTCTCTTTTCCTTAGAAAATATAATAATTCACTTCGTACAAACGACGACAATCGTACCCTTCCATTGTGTTGGGCGTTGGAATAGCCACGCCACGAAGAGTGGAATAAATAACAATTCAGAAAAAACGACAACAGTCGAAAAACTGTCGGTCCGATTTACTGCATCAATAATAGTTGCACGAAAACTGTTTAAATTTCGACACTGCTAACGACGCAGCTCTTTCAGTTTGAAAAGGTGATTTCTCCGAAAGAAAGTTTGCAATACACCTTGCGTTCGGCAACCGAAAAATAGAAGGAAAACAAAGGAGTTGTTCAGACAGGCAATAGACGCAACGAAAATCGCGTGTGAAGTAGTGGAGGTAAAGGGACAACACCGTCCCAAGTAACATTGCGTGCTGGCTAGATGTTGTTGACGTGCTATCTGTCCATTTCAGCAAGCAGCTTGGCGAGGTTAGGCGAACAATCCATTCCACTCATCGCAAGTTGCGCGAACCAAGACTCGTGTCGCTGTAGGAGACTAAAACGAACAACAGGAAGGTCATTTAATTATGATAGTTTTCTAAACATTATTATAAATACCCAAGTTTCTAAAACACCATGACAAAATTATACTTACGATGCTATAGTGTCACACATAAATTAGGGAACTGAAGTGACAAACTTTAAATGCAAGAAGGTTAACGAGCAAACTTTTATATGGGATTTGTAACTTACCTTCGACCATGGTCACAAAACTTGGCAATGTCGGTTAAAATTAAAGCAGCAGTTAATCTAATGCTTTTGCTAATAGGATCCTCCTTGTCATCCTGCAGAAAGACAAAATTATAACTGGAAGGCTATTCTTTCAGTTTCACATGTTATTGCAGCAAATTCATAATTGTGCTAAAATTCCTTACTGAAAAATCTTCAAACGGTTGTTTTCCACTGTTGCGAAACAGCACCATCAATGATGCATTGGGGGCCATAAGATCAATTGGGGGTGGTTTCCTTTGACCAGGAAGAAGTGAACCTTGTGGTACAGATGGTCCAGAGGTAGGTTTTGGTTGAGGAAAGTGGTTGGGGTTGGAATTAGGAATTACAACAGCTGTGGGCATCTCATTCGAGTTTGTTTGATTGTGAACAGGTGTTACAGGTTTGGTTGTTGGAATTAACGTTTCCACTTCTATTCGTGGTTGTTTTCGATGTGTGGCCTCGTCACCAACTTCATGTCCTCTTTTCAAACCGCTCTAAATGCCAAATATAATTTTTGAACAAGCTGAAAATTATTTACCAATCAGAGGAGAAACTAAATTCTAATGGAACTAACAAATGTAAACACCATGCCAACTATAATATCTATGTCAAAAGCATGATTTAAACCCTATAGCCACATTAAGCAATAGGTTGACCTGTAGTAACCTTTGGCCGAGCAGCAGCAAACTGAGCAACAAACTCCTTTCCTAACAACAATATTTTGCCCTTTGACAGACCAAACAAGCTTAGATGCTAGTGTACTGTAGAGAACTAAATGTAAATAGGAGCAGTGTTACTGTAACATACAGTTTTTTTACAGCGTGGTATAGCTCTTACCACTACACAATCACAGATGATTTTTACAAACCGAATGACTGCCAAGCAGCCCAAGGAAAAGCCTATTTTATGTGTAAATCAGTGGTGTAACATATTCCAATGGAATGCATCTGTCAGATAACATGTCATTCACTCCCTATGCAGTGGGAGGGGTAGCATTTAGGATTCATACAAGTATTTAGATCAATACTGACCATACAGCAGCGAAGTAGCAGGACTAATAATAAAAACAATTAAATAAAGTTGCTGTGTTGGCTCACTGTTTTCTTCATCGCAATAAACCATTGAGGTTACCACTGTGCAATTACAGCTTAATTTTAGTCACTGACAGGACTGCCTGGCCGCCCTGAATAAATGCCCCTTTATGTGTGTAATAGCAGTCTGGGGATACCAACTGCTAAGCGCTGTTCTGCTTGGCTCCTAAACCTGTCAGTCACTCTCTACTCATCGCATTGTTTTCCATTTCGACAGAACTTGCAACAGTTAAACATGTATTTGGGTCTGTAATGGTAGTTAATTGGCCAATCAGGCTGAAATTTTAATCAAACAATGAGAAGTAATGGACACATTTAGATTAGTAAAATATGCTTCTAAATACTTTGCATTGTACCAACTATCAAAATAGGAAACTTCTGGGTGACTTACTTTATTAAATATTGCTGTTTAAAAAGTTTTGGGGGGATTTTATAACCAGGTTTTGACAATCCCTAAATGTTGTCGGTAAAAAAGAGAAAGGTTGACTTTAAAATGTTTTTCTCAAGTTTTTTCCTACCTGGGGAGTTTTAGAAGTCTGTGTCTCATTACCGCCACCAAGGGGCTGTGATGTTGAAGGGATTAAGGGTTTAGCAACAATGCAGTTTGTCGCTGAAGTGTGTTTTGGTTTAGTAGTCTCAGATTGTGAGCCCAGCCCAACAACAAGTGTGGTTGATGTGTTGTTTTCCACTTGTGCAGATACAACTTCATCTGATGAAGTCTTCTGCACTTTGTAATATTTCTGTAGTTGATTTGGACCAATTGGTGATGTCTGTGGGGAAGTTACGTTGGCAACCTAACAAATCAAATGTTACATTGCTTCATTACTTCTCAAGGATAGAACACAAACAGCATGTCTGTCTAAGGGAAGGGATAAACATTACAAGGATAAATATTAAAAGATGTTGTCGTGCTTTTATCACATAACTAAATTAAATATTTTGGGTAAGATTGGTTTTGAAATAAAAACCTTTTATTGAAATGTTTTTGTCCCATTTAATTATCAGTTGTGCAATATACTTCAGCGACAGTTTCATTTAACTAAAACAACATAACTTACTTTTGCAACTTGGCACTCATTCACAGAGATGTTGTTAGACTCGCAGGTTTTTAGTGGTGCATTTCTTTCATCTATTCTGATGGGATTTTGGTTAATTTTTACTTCTGAAACACAGTTTTTCTGATGCATTTCATTAGATGGGGACAAGGAACCATTCATTTCATACGCTGGTGGTATGTTGGAATCAGCTGCAGTTTTGTTTGGTGAAATTCTGGAAGTGGGATATCAACATTAAGAACAAAACGTTCATTACAGCATAGAACTTGGAAAATATTTTGCAACTCAGGAATTTTAACATGTGCCTTAATAACCTGAGGAGGTGCACAACAATAGCTTAAGAAGCATTTCTGCCAATCTAGAAAATAATCAGCTCCACAAAACTAGTAATTCTCACCCCAACTTACATTGTGTTACTTGTGCCTTCATCTTCAGGAAAGCCATTGCACACAACTTCTGGTTTTAGTTCTTCAGTCTTTGCAGGTTTGTGATCACTGTTAATATGATTCGCAATGGGAGTACTGTCAATATGATTTATAGGTTCTCTGGGGATTTTACAATTTATCTGTGCTTTCCTATCAGGTTTGCCTCCGAGGCTTTCACAGTGTACTTGGTGTGCATCAGTGGATTCAACATCCTTTGATGTAAGTGCAGACGATTTACATGTTGGTTGATGAAGGGTATTAACTTCACCATTAACTTGTTGCTTCCCTGAAAACAATTTATTACCATCTGCTGGTAAGGAAGAAGAGCCAGGTAGGTGGATGTCATCTTCATGTTCGCTGTCTAACTTATTGTCTATTGTTCGTAAACCATTTGCAACATGATGCAATCCATCACCATTTGTTTTTTCTGCTTCACTAGTTTTTGTTGGAGATGTTCCAATGTGAGTGGACCTTATCAAAGGGGGCGCATGGCCCTCTTTATTGTTCAGGGGCAAGGCTTTAGTGTCATTGTCAGAAATGGGCAAAGGTAAATTGGAATTAGAAGCACCAATGGAAGTAATTGGAGCGTTGTGGCTTGATGAACTTGGATTTGATAGACATGTCGCAACAGATTGACTAGTGGAAGCAGAGTTGGCAGAATGTTTTGGGTTTGGAATGTTCAGTGGAACTTGCGGGTGGTATCCAGGAACTGGAAGGGGGGTTTGTCGCTTTCGTATTCCAGTGATGTGGTACATTGGTTGAGCGTTGCAATCATTGAACAGCCTTCACAACAAACAAATGACATGTATATCAATGCATATGTATAAAAAGAGAGGGATCAATCAACAAACACCTGTGGCCACAAAATTATTTGTTATCCTATGCAACCAACACATACCTAGAAGCAGTGTTGGAAAACACTCTTTGAAGACATCTGCCAAACTCAGCAGCAGGCAACACTTGATTTTTGCTGCACATGCCATATCGGCTGGCAGCTGTGGCATAATCAGCAAACAACTGAACCCTGGGAACACTTCCATCATCATTTCCACATTGCTCGTAAGTGGCCCAAGCCCTATCAAAACCATTTATAAGGTGAAAAGCACTGACTACTAAAAGAGTATTTAAAAATAGTGTACAAAAAAAACTACACAACATATAATTAAAATCAAATGTACTCATAATATATCATCTTACCACAACTGTGCAAATGATTCAGGACTCTTGTCCAAAACAATGTCCGAGGGTGGTGCTGGCATGTAATGAAAAACCGGAGGGACTGTAGTTGTCTCTGAGTGTGTGTATGTGGGACCAGCACCAATTGGCCTGTTTGGCTGCTTTGGTGGATTAGCAGGTTTGGCCAAACCAGGGTTAACTGGCATCGGAAGATGTTGCACTTGAGTCTGATTGGGCAATGTGGTCTGTGCTGCATGTGCTGGATGGTGAGGTCTAGGCGCTTGGTAATGGGAACCAATAAGGTGTGTTGGTTTCGTATGGTGAGGGTGAATTACACGTGGAACTAAAAAACAAAAAATTAATGTTACAAGGTGTGTCGAAAGTATTGCCCATATATTGGAGCTGGTGGATTTTACCAATCTGGTTTTGGCAAGCACCAACATCTGGGTCTCTGCTAGTGACGCATTGTGATGTTTTACTTAAAACAGTTACTCCCTTCACATTATTTAATTATGCACTGAGAGCAGAACAGTGGGGGGGGATTTTGAGCTCAAAATACAATCAAACAAGTTGCATTGCAATAAACAACAAGATAATCCACTGNAAATTAATGTTACAAGGTGTGCCGAAAGTATTGCCCATATATCGGAGCTGGTGGATTTTACCAAACTGGTTTTGGCAAGCACCAACATCTGGGTCTCTGCTAGTGATGCATTGTGATCTTTTACTTAAAACAGTTACCCCTTCACATTGTTTAATTATGCACTGAGAGCAGAACAGTGGGGGGGGGGAGGATTTTGAGCTCAAAATGCAATCAAACAAGTCGCATTGCAATAAACAACAAGATAATCCACTGGTAAAAATAGCTGTTTCAAAATTGAAACAATTTTTGGATTTGTAAGTCAGTTGGGAAAAAAACATTACATTCTACATTATTTAAATCATTATTTATCCTGAGTTAAACTGATATAATTTTGGACATTCCTCCAAAGCAGCAACATTCTGATTTCTAATCCATTATAAAGTAAATTTACCACACAAAGAGTTTCTATTTAAACCTGTTGTATTAAAGGTTTTTAGAATGCCATGTTACAAGTAATTACATTTGGGTGGACAAAATATTTCAGTCTGTAACAGTGAAACTTACCAGGATAGTTAGGTAAAGCTGCTGGGGGAACCACTCTTTGATGTGGTGGTTGAGAAATAGTTGGGGGGCTTATCCTTCTTGCAATTCGAATTGCGGAAAGTTGACTTGATCCTAGGGTCCTTACATTGAATGTTATCAAACACACCAGGACATCTAGACAAAACAAAGGTCTTAAAGTCAGGAAACATCACACAAAAATCTTTATCAGACAAGTAGTTTTTAACCTGATTATTTACCTCTGATTTATTGTATAATTACACAGATTAGGGTTGGTAAGCTTTGCCACATTTTAGCTAAATTTTGGTGTGTTATGTACTAATATAAGATTATTTATAATCACACAATAAAATTGATGTACGTAACTGCAACTTAGCAAAGTCACAGTATGTCAAGGCCTGCAAATAGCTTTAGACACTTCACCAAATCATTCTTTAAACACTTCATTCACAATTTGGCAAAAACCTTATTTAAATTTATCTTAAAATTGCCAACACACCGATGCTTCCAGGAATAAGTGCTATCCTTGTACAGGTCTCTTCACCAAGTTTGGACAAAGTGTAAAGTGCTTCAATTGCAGCAAGTGCAAGTTCAATGTCTCCTATAGTCAGAAGCAACACTGATGATTTAAAAATATCATCACTTATAGAAATTAACAAAGTGTCTTTGTTTGGTGGTGATTTGCACAGATTTCCCAAAACTTCAAATCCTGGAATAAAAAAAAAATTCATTGGAAAACACTTTTAAACATTACACATAGGTTACCTCTAATTTTGTCAAATTTGTCAGGTGATTTAATGCATCGCTCAACAGTCACATATGTGCATTGCATCATTTTAAGACCCAAGTTTTCAACGTTCATCTGCAAAAAAAATTTATATTTACCCCAATACACAGGTATTTGGCACTTTAATTGCAACAAGTTTTTTTACAACTTTCACTTACACTCGCAGAAACATTGCCCAGAATGTCAAGTCCTGTTTGTCGAAGAGAAGAATAATTGGAATGAATGCAGAGAAAAACAAACCGCACAAGTGATTTATTGTTGGCAAGCAGAGATATGTTGAAATTTTCAAATGACAAGTTTAGCAGAACTAACGCAATCTGCCAAAAAACAAAAATATTTGTAGGTGAGCCCTAAAATGGATTGGATATCCACTCTTAACAAACTCCAGCTTGTAAAGGCACTAATATAGTTTTACAAAAGTTAAAAGTGGACATGTTGTCAGTAAACACTGCTAACACGTTAAAATAATAGTATGACTGGTTTGACCTAACATAACAAACAAATCCAAAATACACATAATTTGAAAAATTATTTATTTATTACCTGCAGGATACGTTGCCCTTCATAGTCTTGCACACCAAGACATCTTTTGGACTGGAAAACAGCCGACCAACTGTGGCATTTTTTGGATAACAACTTTTTGCAACCAACTGAAACAGTTTTAAATCTTGAATTAAACTATCTTTATAAGTAGGGATGTTCAAACAGTTCAATCATAGGGATTCAAATCCAAATTTTATTTTACAAGTTTATTTAAATAGTGTCTAAACAAGGGCAATCTACACTTTATATTTGGTTATAGATGATCATATTGTTCTTACTATGAGATGTTTCCACATCCATTTCTGTGGTACAATTAGGATTTTTCTCAATTGATACTCTTTGGTTGCCACAATCACACATTGAGTTTGCTTTTTGTGAATAAGCCGTATCAGAACATTCAGGAAACATTTCCATCAATAAGTCCTGATTGCAAACAGTCTGCTTCCAAAACTGTGAAAAATTATGGCCTGTCCTATTTTTCCAGGTATATCCAATCGGTTTATATGAGTTTACATCTGCAAAAGAAAATAATGTAAACAAAAAAACTGAAAACTTATAGGGCTTACAAGCTTTTGTTTTAAATTGTATGCTACAAACCCACTTACTAGAAGAAGATATTCCAGCGTGTAACAACAATGCTTCAAGAAGTTGGGGGCAACGTGAAAGCCTCAGCACATGTCTGGATTCACCAGAGAGAAGTGTGCATGCATTTATTGCAAAATCAACCTCATTTGGCAAACCAGAAGTTAGTGAAAAAGCAATTCTTTCATAATCACTTATATCTGTAGCAAATCTTGGCTCTGACAGTCGAGTAGCACTCAATCCAAACTGTAATCGATCACGCTCTGAAAAAACAATGTTTAAAATATATAAAGCAAAATAGCAAAAATATCCCATGTGACACCCTAAAAACCACTGGAAGATGGCTCATTTTATTGCATATTGTATTCGTCCCCACACACGCGCAATGCAAATGCAAATTTAAACAATTTTTTTCACTAAACAGGAGCAACAAAGCTCCATTAGACAAAGTAAAAACAGTATGTGTCCTCTTTGGAATGGGACCCATAATTACTACCGAATAATGACAATTTTGCCTGATTCACATAGGGGCATAGAAAAAGTTAAAATCGAAAGCAACCAAACATTAGACAAAAGTTTTTACCTTCATTAATCCTTAAGAGGCTAAACTAACTAAAGAAATGCCATGAGTAAATACATAAACATAAATGTGACCAGCCTTGCTCCAAAACGTATCATTTTGCCCCAGCATTTATCTTGCATTTAATTGCTAAAGATATTTATTGCTGATATAGTAGCAAACATCTAAGCAACAGAGCAAATACACATCCTTATAGTAAGCCAATGACATACCATTGATAAACAAACGGTTACGTAACCGTTTAATGGAAGCGTCGAACCTTGGCTTCTTGGGAACTTCATCATCTCCAAAATAATGAACTCTTTCATACTCTTCAAGATATCTAGAATTTACCAGCATGCATTAAGTCTATTAACATTTTTTTTAAAACCAGTAACAAGAAACAATTTTAGTCTGATACCTTTGATATATTGTTCTCAAACCAAATGTCAATGTTGATGAAATTACGGGAAATTTGTAGTCCAGCAAAAAATCATCCCACAGTTCTTTGTCTGTAACCTGCAAATAAATACAGACACAAATAAATAACAAAATTATTAAATGAGGTTGTTACTATCAAAAACAGTAGTGGTAAAAGTCTATTTGACATAACGCATACCCCATTTTTGGAGAAAAACTAATACCAAAGTACAACAATAATCTGAAATTTAAACTGTTTAGACAACACACACTAGTTTATTACCTTTAAATATCCACCCAATGATGTTACCCTGTTGTACAGATCATGTAAATCAATTATCTTTCCTGCAAGTCTTGGATACGGAAAAAGAACTTTTCTAAAACATAAACACAAGATTGTTTAATTTACATATAACTAAGGTAAAAACTGATTTTGCATTGTTGGGGGCAAAATTAGACATATGCAATGTGGTAAACACAAATTAACCACATACAATGTGGTAAAAAGCAGGTATGCACATTTAGAGCCTTCGATGTGTAACAAATCACTAACGTCAATTATTGCATTAAGTCTTTTTATTGGGACAAATCATCCAAATAATTTTTTTTACCCTTTATCCTCCAAAAACTGTTGCAGCCCATTTAGAAATGCTAGCTTCTCACCATCATCCAAATTGTTTCTGTTCATTTTGTCACATCTAAAACTAGTTTCTGTGAACCTGAAATTTATTTGGCCATAACTATTAAATGGATTACATTAAAATCAAAAGAAGTACAAACAGTTTGAAAACGCCAACTGATAGTTTGCAGTTGTATTAGAAAAAGATTACATAATATTAAGCAAGTACTGCACAAGTGAACTTTCACAAAAGATTTCAGTACGTGCCTCCACGCTAACATTTTAAAGCTAATAACGAAACCTTTGCCAGAACAATTCTATCTTTTCGTTAAAACATAGCCGTTAACTGCCGAAACGGTGCTTTTTTCTGCTCCATTTGAATTGTCTGCGTTTTGCGCCTGAGCTTTCCGTCGATCTATTCGCCGATGCACACTACACGCAGAATTTTACCAGTTGAAGTCCCTTACGCGTTCTGCACGTTGTTCGGACAGACTTGGCGTATTTACCACACATTCTTTGTCTTTGGTAGCGCGTGGCTCCCACACTCGCGATCAATCGTATCGACAAGACCTAGACGCAGTAATGGCGACCCGGTCACGTGACTCGCACAAAGCGCGGCGCGCCACCCAACGTAAAGGTTTTCCCTTTTTCACATTGCCGTTGTTGTTAGTTTCTTCCTCGCTGACCACCGTTTGATTGCGTTGTCTTCATCTGGTGCGTTTAAGTACTTTGCTGCTTAGTGTTGGTTGCAAACCCTTGTACAACAAATAAGAAATTAGACCGTTACAACTAGGATTGAGGCATTAATAAACATCAGTTACCTGTTTTCATGTTGTTTATTTCGCTCAACCATAATTTCGACTTTAACTTTATGTATTTTGAATGTTACGGCTGACCATGACATGTATAATATTATATGTTAAACTCAATGTTTCGTTTTTCCAGTAGCAAATCTGTGTGCATCATTGCACCAAGGTTGCAATTTAAACTTATGACATAAACTAACCTAATTGTATTAATGTTTTGTCAAAACGTTTTTGCTGCGTGACACTGCAAAGTGAAAGATTTACTAGTTGTCAGGCAGTTTTATTTTGTTTAGTGTTTGATTTCAGTGTGGAATGCCATCTTCTGTAACTGCATTACATTATTAACTAAACAGTAAACTAAAGAGCGTGGCAAATTTAGATTTGTTGGGTTGTACTATCATTACAATAAATACATGTTTCAACAATAAAAGGTTGAGAGTTTGCCTTTAAATTGCATGTTTTAGCCACAGATGTTTTTTTAATATTTGATTTAAGACTGTTGCAACTCTAAAGCTCCAACAACATCAACAAAAACATCATGGAAAACAATAATGACCAATCATATTCATTCGGTGGACCAAGTGTTGATCTAAATAAGGTAAATATATAGCAAGCTTGGTTTTGGGGTAAAATGTAAAACATTTTATATCGTCAAATAATATTTGTCCTGTCTTGACAGATACCAGCGTTGAATCAAAGACGGTCTGTGACTTTTGTCAACCATTTTATAATTCACTCTGTGAATTTTTTAAACAATTTTGCAGCAGTTGCAGAGGAAAAGTTGGCAACCCAATCTCTTGAAATGCAAAAATTGGAAATTGCATTGAACATTTTGGAAGCAAAGGTAATAATTTGACCTATTCTATGCAGTTGTTCTGCACATGTGTGTAAAGAGGTTTTAAATTAATAGTGGAAAATATACTTGTACCTATTAAGACATTACTGTGATTTTTTGCAGTTGGCCTCAATTCCTGGTCTTGATGAAATTACTGAAACAACACAACATCCTTCCAGTGGAAGCACACCAGCAGTAAAAGAGGTACAACCTGAAACACCTGCACCAACACCAGTTGTTGAGCCTGTTCCCCAACAAGCAGCCGAGACCCAAAATGTTGTGACTGTGAAACAAGACCCTAGGTACATCTGTCATGTTGAGCTTTATGTGTTGTTAAAAGTTTTTTACACATTTTTATCTTTTTAGGTATGCCAAGTACCTTAAAATGGTAACAGTTGGTGTTCCTAAAATTGCCATCGAAAACAAGATGAGGATGGATGGTTTGGATCCTGCATTGTTGGAGTAAGTGAAATTCACAAAATATATATGCAGTAAAACAAGGTAGCTTGCCCAAACAATAAAAACAGACAGTTTTAGTGCAAACATGCAACCATTTTTTATGTAATATACTTTGGTAACGTTTTGGGCAGTTGCAGGCACTTCCAAAATATGAAATTTACATATGAATGTGACCAAAGTGTGCCAACCCTTTTTTAAATATCTGAATTTGTTGTGTATGCCAATATGTTAACCCAAAACAAATTGTGTATCATGTTCTAGCAACCCAGATGCTCCAGTGCCTGATGCAGCACCATTGCAGTCAGATGAATCTGATAATGAGAGTCAAAGTTTATCATCAGATGCTAGTTTTAGTGATTAATTTTTTTACATTTTTTATGTGCAATACTGCTGTAACCTTCAAACTTTTATTGTCATAATAAACTTGTTCAGCCAATGTGTTCAACTCATCATCAAAACACTATTGAAGTGATTTCTTTTAACTGCTGCACTTAAAAAAGCCAACTAAGATTTTTTTAGGCTTTTAAGAGTTTGCTGTTATTAGGATTTAGGAGACATCTATTGACTTTACCGTCCCCTCCCCACTTACTTTCCCTAGAACGAGTGGCAGTGTAGGAGCCCCCTCGGCTGGTTTAACATTTCCTCTCCCGTCGAATATCTCCCAATGTGCCCAAACTTTCTCTCTTGTAACCACCCTTGTAATAAAGGTGTTCCAGCCGAGGGGAAATATGCGACACTAGAATCTAATCAGTTAAAGCAGTGCTCCGCAATACAATGCTAGGTAAGCCGCAGTGTTACTATATCTTAACAAAAAAAATAAAAAACAAAAGCATTTACCATTGGCAAATATAAACGTTACAGCTGGTCGGCGATTCGCTAATCCAAACTCTAGTCAGAATACCCACTGTGCATTTATGATGTTTAATAACGTCACAGTAAAAAATTATCATGTTCGTAAAGCGCAAACAACAGGTTGAGGTGCGACGCCGAATTTTTAAAGTTTAAACGTGTGACGTCTGTAAAAAAAGGTTGCGAAACACTGAGTTAAAGTATTCACTAGTACGAATTCTTTCATGAATTGCGAAGAAGCGACACTAAAATTTCGCCGCCAAGATCGACCAAGCCATTAGCGCGACTGCCTTTTGAACGCAAAGTTGTGGGATCTTATCTTGTCCCAATCACTTGTGTTTCACTGAGAAACTTAAGCAGCATTGCTCCAACTTAGTAGACCCTATAGTGGGTAAAGTGCAAACGCATTAGATTTCTGTTAATATTAATCATATTTTTACTCATGCCTTTTTTACGCACTTTAACCACTACAACCCAGTAGATCAACCAAAATTAAAGTCACCAACTTTAAAAAATCAGATCAAATGATCAAACAGAACCGCAATGAGGTAGGATAGCTAACAAACAAATGATAGTCTTACGAATTCCCCACGGTTTTGTTCGAATATAATTTTAATTGTAGGCTATTTTATTTAAATCTGGACCTCAAACCCCTTTTTCACAAGTTTCCACATAAATCTATTCTGCTAAAGACGATTCCGAAAATCGAACCCGTGTCATGATGCATTGTTCAGATACCAAAGGTTGGACAGAATGGTTCCGTACGCAAAAATATATGCATCTCACAAAATCAAATTAAGCATTCTTCCTTTCTTATCGCAAAACACTTGTATCACTTGATTGCGGATAGGCTACAGGTATCTTGTGATCTTATGAAAAACAGAGTCAATCAATTTAACCTTTCTTCTTTAAGACGACCACATGCCGTTCAAGGTCGCTCATACGTTGGTTAGGCGAAGTTTCTGGTTGCTCTGCGTTCACACCAACATCGATCTCTAGCGTGAGCTTGGTTACTGAATTACACTACATTAAAAACCTTTCTCGCGTGGACAACCTTTATGGTGATAAAATGATAACTTCTAAATAGGTTCTTCAAAAAAATCATAGTTTTCTGCCAACTCATGGCGATTTTGATGAGGAAATGGAAGTGAGGTGATATTGCAGCGGCAACAGTGCCGCGCGCCGTCTAGCGGCCACAGTACCGCGACAGGCGTCGCCATTAAACTAGGTCGCCTGTGTTTTCCACAATATTCCAGAAAAAGGCCAATTAGAGAGACACATTATTGCAACACACGTCGCAACCTAAACTAGGTCGCCTGTGTATTTCCACAATATTCTAGAAAAAGCGAATTAGACAGATTTATTATTGCAACACACGTCGCAACCTAAACTAGGTCGCCGATTCTTTCACAATATTCTAGAAAAGAGTCAAGGAGACTGAGAGAGTAACATTATTGCGACACACGTCGCAACCCAAACTAGGTCGCCTGTTTTTTCCACAATATTCAAGAAAAAACTAGCACCTGTATATAAACCGCTCCACTTCCGGCCACACGTTATTCGTGCTAAAAACTTAGACTATAGGTGTCAACTAGATAGACCAGAAAACGAGGAAGCCAGGCTGTGACATTTAGACAGGCGAAATAACATGGAAGCTGGGCTGCGAGGCTGCGAGGCTGCGACATAGTTTAGAGTTAATTAAAATACTCGTTGTAGACGTACAAGTTATTCAGAAAGCCTTATTTGTTTTATGTATAAGCCCGTAGAGACCAGTCAAGCAATAAACTTATAAGTTAGAATATAAGCGATTTAATTAGATATGATCCAGAATAGGGGTTGGCAATCAGTTTTTATGTTGTTAGCCTACTTGTGTAAAAATTTTTAATGACTTTTATTGTTTTCATAACTTTCCATTTGAACCTTCTATTTGAGTAAACTGTTAATTTCAGTCAAATACTGAAATCTTAATAAACCAACGAGGTAATAAACGGAATCAACGTGTGATTTGGAATCCCGGAGATTCATCTCTGATGTTCTCAAGACAGCAGTCAAGAATATTAGCACATTATAATAGCACATACTGATTGAATATTTAACCGACTTGGACGGCAGCATCTTGGAAGAACTCACTCACACCTTGCCACATGCGCACCTACACCCCGCGTATGTGGCGCCACCGCAATATAACCTCATAATATTAATAAAAAACTACACCATTATTTTTATCGAGTAGATAACTCGTGTTAATAAGAGCACATGGTAATTTCTCTCGTCTTGCCATTTTAGATCGAAAAACGGAATACGCAGCAAAAAAATAGGCTACTAGTACTTGTGGTTGCTGTATTGCCGTAATAACGTATGCAATTTGCATGCAACAACACGCATTGTACGAGCATCGGTTTTCTGATGAGGCGATTTTCCCAAACAAAACTAATGGACTTAATGGTATTCCCTAAGATGAAACGTCGTCCCCTTTTAAAACTTCTGGATGTGATAGCCATGCATCCAAGTTTTACAGGATTTTAAGCTTTTGAACCGAAGTCGTCAGTCATGGGACACCTCACCCTGAACGTTTATTGGTCTTTTTCAAGTCCACCAAATCTCGTTTTTGTTTTTCAGGTAGTGGCAAAGTATCACCCTACTGTACATCCCCAATTTTTGTCTTTTTGATTCAAAACTGTGGTTAGCAGAGGATGTTTTTTAAGTGTTGGATCAATTCTCTAAATGTCTCAAGTAAATCACAACTATTCTGAACTAACAAAATGAAACTCGTCCTAAAATGTAATTAAATGTACAGTTACTTGGTGTCTCTGCGGCTGCTACATTTTTGACATGCAACTACACAATCGCATAATCCATGCGTTTGTATATGCAATCGTGTCATAAAAAATAAGGTAACAATGGGAGTAAAATAATGCAGTGAATATAAATCATTTTTAAATTGAGTGATAGTATATGTGGAATATGGCAAAAGTTAGCATTCCCTTGGATCCGTGGACTGCTTGAGTTGTAATTCACCCGCTAACACGGCACGGGTACAGAATAAGTGAATTTTTCGACCGCCGAAGATGGTCCTGTTAATCCTATTTTTGCCAACGGCGCTGATTGCTCGGTTTTAGTAACATTTAACAAAGCTCAACAAAAATATTTAGGCCTTTCGTTACGCAACAATTCGGAAACGTTTACCCTTGCTATAGATAAGCAAAACATCTAAAGCTTTATTTCTTACAATATTCTTTGTATACGGTCATTCTAATACATGGAACAAACACACACTGGTGTAAAAAATAAATGTTATGATAAAGCTAAAGTTTAACAATACGCTATAATACAAACATGGGTAATAAATTAATAAAATGTCTCAATCTGCAAATAATTTGCCAAGGACCTTGTTCTGAATTTTCTGCAAGAAAATGTGTAAGTTAATTAAGACCACCAATTGCAAGTAAAAACATCATTGTTGTTTACCTTCTTATAGAGTTGTGCCTTCAATCGATTCGTGGCATATTCCCGTTGTCGCTCCTCCTCCTTTTTCCGTTTCACAACTTCAGGAAGTTGCTGATATTTGTCCCTGGTTTCCTGAATAACTTGTCGCCTAGTCAGCTCTACGCGACGTTTAAAGGGAAGAGCTGTGAAGTCGAACTGTTTATTACAAACAAACATAACTTTAATAACCGTTCCAGGCGGCCCTTTATGACTTTCGACGCTGAAGCTTTTTGTTTTGGCTAGATCCGACAAATGTTTACTTTCAGAAAAAGTTGATGCATGTATTAATGTTCGTGAAAAGGTGATTTGAATAGCAGCATTGGCTATTTGATTTGTAATATTTATTGAAGTATTGGAATACAAGTATTGGAGAAACAGTATTGGAATACAGCACGTTAGGAGCAGAATCTGTATTCGAATAAGACTTACCTCAAAGTTGGGTGGGGACTAGGGACCCAAACGTTTATGCTTGCATATTGTAATAATTTTATGTATTGTATATTATATATTATATTAAGAACTTGTCTATGCAGTAAAAATAATTTATGGGGCAGTAGTGCATGTGTAATGGAAATATGGAGAATGCCACCGGAACAACTAGCCATAATTTAATTAACAAATCTTGCTGGAAGGCAGTCAACTACCCTTTTTCTAAACTTGCAGATGATGTCAATAACACATACCAGATGTGGATTTCGATTGTTTGCTGTTTTCAGATTTTACTCCAAACACACGTTGTCGCTCTTCGGCCCAAACCTGAAATTTAAATCTCATTCTTGGACAGTTGGTATATTGCGTGGTATTTAAAAGCATTTGGTGAATGTTTGTTAAATTCTACATGTAAACCTACAGGTAAGACAACACACTTAAGATGATGTAATCTACTTGTGCGGCAATGAGGCTTATTACCTGTCTCTAGTTTTAGAGCTTTTAAAAACAGAGCCCTTTGATTAGCAGAATTTGTGACAAAATCAACAAAAAAAACGCAGGTAAATAGTATAACTGGTGATGTACCGAAGCTTCCATTTGCCGAATTTATTCGGCCATGCAGCGATTTTAACAAAGATTCGGTTTCGGCCGAATAAATCGTTACAATTTGCCCAAAACCGAACTTTTACGTGCACAAAAAATAAAATAGTGCGCGGGCCTTTTTGATAATTTCTTAAAATGATTTTGTATTTAAGGCGCACGTGTCATTTTCCCCTAATTGCGTACCGCACAATTTTATTTTGAAAATCAACAAATATCAACGAAACGAAAAAATAAATCGATATCAAAGAGCAGAGGGAATTATTAGTGAAACGATTGTTAATTTTTCACATCAAATCGCTTCGAGTTACTGTGCACAATCTCTATCCTGTTTCGCTGAACATACATTCACTGAAAACAGATGAGACAGGGGCACAGAGATATTTTGTTGCCACAAACAAGGCATCTATTGTTTTACTTATCGCGTCAACTAGTATTTATTATCGTTTTGTCCACTCCCGTCAAAAAAGGACAACCATCTAGTCCACAGAACTACGATAATAATAATACAACACAACTATCCTGTTGTAGAACCGCTGTTAGCCTGGCAGCAAAACTCAGATGATTATGTCAAAAGCATAGCGTACGGGTTCGCGTGACGTCACCAATGATTCGGTTGATTCGACCGAATTTTATCGGCAATATTCTGTTTCGGTCCGAACCTAATTAACCCGATTCGGTGCATAACCAATTATAAGTGTCAGAAACAAACCTCTTGCAATCTTCTTTCCTCGGCGTTGATTGTTATTCGTCTTTGCCTTTCGCGCGATTTTGAGACAAACTCGGGATGATTGCAACTTAATGCCTCTTGCAAAGTGATTCGTACCAAACCTTCCTTATCTAAAAAAAAGCGACAGTAAAAAGCAACTTGTTCAAAATTTATATCCTGGTTGAAACAGACTCGTATGCTCTTTCTCAATGGAAGAAAAAGGAGAGCTTTCAAGAATCTGGAGTTAAGCACGGGGTTTGACATGTGCTAGTT